>CM052162.1:2881833-2979344 GCA_028455555.1 Augochlorella aurata
TTTATCGCGAGTGCTTCGACTTCGAAAAGTCCTGCCTCGCGGCTTTCATAGGTGGCTTTATCGTGTCATTACGTTGCGGTGTATTTAAGGCTCGAGATATCGATACCTTGTAGCGTGCCGGGACCGAGCATAGCCGGGCCGAGCCGGTATCTGAGGCGTAAACATGCTGACAAAACATCGGAAGGAATTCTTCGGAAACACATATAACTGGCTGCCGTAAATTTAACCGGTCGGTTCGTTTTTATGACCCCGTGTGCGAACGCGATCGCGATCCCGCACGAACACAGAAACGGGAAAACATCCGCCTGTTCCCACCGAAGGCAGGTAATCGTGTTTAAGCTTCCACTGGAAGCCATTGCGAAGGGATAAGTGTCAACGGGTCCGGACCGAACCGACAAAAAGTGATGAATGGCGCTAGTATCACTTCGCGTAAATTAAAAGCACGCGTCCTTACCGTGTAAAATCCTCTCTGAATGGAACTGTCTCGCTTTGTTCAAAGCAATTTGTAATTCCGGAAGCCCGACTCCGCCATCGTCAGTTTTTCCATTTAAAAATGAGAAACAAATGGTAATTAGACGTAAAGCGTTGTAAGCTGTCTTTCATGATAAAATGGTATGGAAGAAATGGTCCAAGTAGATGTTACTCAGTGTGACAACCACAAGGTAATACCTTATTTCATTTATGCAGGGCGTCCCAAAAGGTCATTTGAAATAACGTTTTCCTTAGCGCAAATGTAATCAGCGGCTTTGTTTACCAATTATTAATGAAAAACAGTAACCAATCAGAAGCGAGACTAGCTGGCGCGAGGCAGCCGTGCTAATGAGCGGTACCGAGTTTCGTCCGCTCGTTGGCTCGGTCGCCTTGCACCAGCCGAGCTCGCCTCCCATTGGTCAATGTCTTTTGTTAATAACTCGCAAACAAAGCAGCGGATTGCATTGGCGCTAATTAAAAAGTTACGTCAAATGGCCTGAGGAATCCTCATACCCCAATTCCGAGTGACTTGGGAATACCCTGTATAAATGTTGGGAACTAACCCGGAACAATTGATCACAAAACTGCAGATTTTATGCATTTATGTCAGAAATAACATAACAGTGCAAATTTTTGAAGAAATTTTTAAAAATACTGATCTACTATTTTCAACTCGTTAACGTGATAAAGGAAAGAAATGAATGTCTCGTATATTGCAATAAATTGAAAAAAAATTTATTTTGCGTAAAAGTCTGTGGTCTATTAATCATGATTAGCGTATATTTACTATATTATAGGAATACAGCTTGTCACACTTTATTTAGCAAACCTGTAAATAAAAGGTGGACTGTCAAATATTGTTCCTTAAGAATATAATTTTTGTTCAATAACTTTCCTGAATTTTTCTTCAATATTTTATTGTATTTCAAACTATTGTTAAACAGAATAATTTTTCCAGAATTTTTTCGGGAAATTTTATGACCGCTTTTTCCAGCTTTGAAACGCAAAGCATCTCTTGAGCGATCCTTAAAGCGTTAATGTAAACAGGAAGTACATTGAAAATCGCGGGGCGAGAATATTTTTCATGCAAATTGTATTTGAAGTGTTCTACTGTCTGGACTGTCCGACGAATATTAACTACTTCTACTTGCTGTGCAGATTGATATTACTGTGACTCTTCTCTCAGTTTGTCTTAAGAATGACTGCTTATGTAAATCGTTTGTCACAAATGTGTGCGTACGAAACGAATGAAAATTAATGCGAGTCGAATGATCTGGGAATAAATATCTATTTATAATCATGTAGACGACAATAGTTTACTTAAACTATTAACTTTTAAAGAAAACGACATAGTTGTTAAAGAAATTATGATTCTAAGTTATTATTAGTTTATTGAAGAAACTGGTATAGAAGATGAAGATGTATTTAAATTTGTCAAAATTCGCCATAAAAACTATAGTTATGTAACATTCAGAGTTTAATTAATTTTTATTAATTCAATGGTACTTTATCTAGACCCATTCACTCGACAGCAGAGTAACTAGTTAATATCTCCAAAATGCAATATCAGTTACTTGATCCATATGAATTATACATTTCATACTATTCGAACTTTTTGTTTTGTCCATCTCTTTAACTGTTAGCACAGAAATTGTTATTCGAATAACATGTTCGATCAAAAAGAATTAATCCAAATAATTCTTTTAAATATTTATACGAAACAATTGGAATAATGCCCACCTCTATATGAAACTGCCTAGACAACGTTTTGACAGAACCGAAGTCGATGGGTCAGTCTACCTCGCAACAAACGGACGCATCTCGACCGACCGTCTCAAGAAACTATCTCGATTTCCTCTCCCGGGTGTCAACAAATTACTCCCACGCGAGCATCGTAGTGCACACATTGCAACGTCTCTCGGCGGGCTCGAAAATCTATTCCATTCTTCTGAATTTATTCCATCGAGCAGAATCTCGCGACGCTTCTCCGCCTCGCTTTTCCACTTCTCCGCTTCTTTCCTCCGCTTCTTTGCTCCGTTTCTCTTCTCCACTTCGCATGGCAGAAACCTGAATCTCCCACGAGCGACGGAGAGAGAGAGAGAGAGAGGAAATCGAGGGGAATCCGCAGAATACGACGTCGGACAGAAATCACGACAGGATATCGAGCAACGCGGCAGAAGAAACCTGTCAAAGTGCTCGTGGCTCACGACGACATGTGTGCACACTCGGCAGTATAGAAGTTCGTAAACTGTTCGTGCAAGCGACGTCTTCGTGACGGAGCTTCCTCTCCTCGCCCATATCCGCGGAACAGACAAGTCCTGCGACGCAGATAAGTTCGAGACAGGTCCGGTGCTGTCCGGAAGCAGAGGTACCCGCCGGCTCTAGAACGAAACGTGTCCCATTTCTTTCGACGTTCCAGCGTACCGATCGACTCGCTTTGTGCCGCGAGACCTTTTATGACCGGGCACCTTGATAAAAGTGGCTCTTATTGCGGCGCAATGAATCGGGAAAGAGCGGCAATTGCGACTTCCACGAGAACCCGTGAAAAAAAGAAAGACCCTCTCGAACGGACGTCGCAGATATTCGTACATCCAGCTCGCAGCGGTGACATTATGGCCTCAGGACTTTTATCTTCGTATCGGCCTGAAAATTGTACATATTATTGCTTTCAACGGAGAGCTGTGTTCTCGAATCGGCGGTGGATCGTTAAAAGCGATCACGGAGGTACTCCCGTGACATACAATGGGTCAAAAATGTTTTTGTACAACTTTTCAAACGAAATAACATTTTATATAGTTACTCTCGAAAGTATTCGGACTCTAGTATAACTTTGACTTCTACGCTATATATTTAAATGAATATACATTGAAAGGAAAAAATCCTTTACGGTGTCCGAGTACCTTTGGAAGTAAATGTAACTGAGCCAAGCTATCTGAATTTTTCAGGGATTAGTATACTAGACACTGACTAAAAAATTGTTTCCAAACATTGCAATTGGTTGGATGTAAGAAAATTAACTCCTAACAATTGCAATATCTCGAGATTTATTGCAATTATCGATTGGAAATTATGAACATTACGATTCTTGCAATCTTTAATTGTTTGCAGCCCATAACAACGTTAACCGATTTCGATGAAATTCCCAGTGCATAAATGCATAAATTGCATTTTTTAAATTTTCATTATAGACTCAAATACAAACGTTAAATCAGAACAATTTTGATCATTGACATTACCAAAGAGCATAAACGCAATATCATCGTTCCAAATTGTCTAGACCATGCATTTATACACGTGATCAAATTTTCGCTCGTTTGTTTTATTTTATTCGCGAGATACGGCTTTCATGTTACGTAAATGATTACGGCCCTCGCAGACAGGGCCGGCAACGATCCTGCTCGCAACTAGTGTACAGAGAGTTCAATTATCACTCGCGAGTATAATTAGATATATACACACGGTAATTTGATACTCTCGGGAACGCGGTGTAATAAAATATAAAATGTTATCAAATTTATTGTCCCGTAATCGCCGACAGAGCTTCAACGCACGCAAAACGCGATTCGAGCGGGTCGCGTAATGTTAATGAGTGGACTTGGGATGGACGACAACTGTAATTAGTATCGCGCAGCAGCGATTTCCGCGGGCGTTAAGAACGCGCGAAACGCGAGCGCACTTCGAAATTTTCTGTGTCGTGCCGTAGGAACGATCGCGTTTTAAGTGGATTACAACACACGACACCGTGTAATCAACCCTGAACCATTGTGTACCGGCAATCTCGATGCGAAACACGAACCTTAAACGGTCCCCGATCATCGGAGCAACAGCTAATGCAGCGAAGCCTAAACTCCTGCGTTTCCTGGAGCCGATCATTTGCATAACATATTCCATTCGCGGCTGTATGCCCCATTAAGCGGCGCTTCAAACTCGAAGATCGAACGTATCCGGAATCGTCGCAATCAGTTCTATTGTCTAGGGCCGTGGGGTCCTCGAAAAAGAAATTTCCGGCGAGCATTTAAATATTCGTCCGTCGGTACACGTTATTCGAATTGCCGTCGGAACTCTCCGAATATCTTCAGGTCGATGCCTGAGTTAATTGTTTCGCGCGACGTGTTCCTTCCTATAACGTAAAAATACCTGTTATCGGACGCTTTTCAAGGGGCATATAATTGTCATCGATTTTATTACATTTCCAATGTATTATTGTCGAATACTTATTCTACTGTTCGATAGATCGATGAACTTCGAAATATTTATTTAATCTGAGTAAAACATGATAAGAGTAAAACAATGAAGTTCGAACATGTAACTAATACGGTACACCGTTTTAGTACCATATTCCATATTCAATGATCCTATTTTGGACAGAACATTTCAGATAGAGACATTGTATATGAAAGACGGATGCCAATTGTTCCATAAATCGAGACAGTGAAAAAATTGCAGTACGCAAGATGGAACAGTATGTTCTTGCTTCGAAACACCCGTATTTAAATGAACAATTTTTTTTTACATCCGGAGGTTACGTAATTATAGTATTTGTGTAAGGGAATTTATAAAGAACAATGTTCAAAAATTTGGGTAGAATTTTTATGTATCTATCTATTTTTATTGTATTATTTGTGCTAGTGTTCCAAAATGGGTGATAATTACATGGCGTTTAATAATAGATATTTCTACCGTAATTACCACGGTTGATGTTACCGAGCCAGCTATTTATCTCGGAAATCCACGAAATTCAAAGTTCTCGTTTATGGTCGCTTGGACGCGCAGTCTCGGCAAGCGTCAAATAGTTCGCGGACTGGCGTACGCAACTTCGCGGGAACGCATCCATCCATCCGTAGTAGGCAGAAGCCAACGACACGACTCGAGCGCCAAAATATGGGCGTAAACACGCGTCTATACGATCTACGAACAGCACGAATAACGCGTAACAATTAAAGTAAAAGTACCGATTATGAAACACCTTTCAATTGTGACCACATCTCGAAACAGTAGCACAAACACTATAATAAAAAATCCACGGAGTATATGAAAGTGGATATAAACGTTCTAACCATATCTTATTTTTAACCATAAATTCACTCGCACAAATATTGTTGTGTAACAATCAGCTATTTGAAAAAAAAAACAGTTTTGACAGTGGGCGTCAGTGTTTCACATGCAGGTGCGGTGTCGTTACCGATTATGCCAGTTCATGAAACACGTGCGTTTTTACAGCAAAAGTAAAACAAATTTACACGTATTTAACTCTTATTTTTTGTAATTAACCGGCGCATGTTATTTTGCTGCAAATTTATTAATCAGACAATCATTTCGATACGGAGGGAGAATAAACAAAAAAACAACAATTTCGTTTAGAATTATATATTAAACAATAACGCTTTTAAGCTGTAATAAAATCGATGGTTATATCTCCAGGAAAGCGTTCGATAATACGTACATTTACCTTAGTAGAGACAAAGTTTAGGGGATCCGCTTTGGACGATACGTGAAATCGGGTCGGTCTAATCTTTGACTCCGCTGGAAGAACTTCGTAGGACCACCGTGAACGCACCGTGAAATGTTTAATGAGCCTGAAATCAGGGACAGACAGGACAACACAGAGCTTGTAAACCCTAATGCTTACGAGGTTCGGGTCTGTTCGTACGGAATAATGGATCGTCGAATGACCAAACTTTCGTTATCAATAGTATCAACAAGGGGAAGATAACATTTAGTGTTTCTTCTCTGTTGTCATCGTCACACCTTAAAGTCTGGAGTACACTTTTTCGGTCCTTTCGACGAATAGTTCGTATATACTGACCGCTTTCCTAGTGATGCGTGATCTAACTTTCCAACTATTCTGTCTACAACGTTATCCACCGTTCCTGTTTCTCAGGTGTTTGCGCTTTGAAACATTTCTAAAAGTTTTGAGCACTCTTCCATGTTTCTAGAATAGCGTCCAATCATTTTTACTGGCACATGTTTATTCTTTGCAGCAAAACAAAATTTCAAGAAGAATATAAGGAGCATGAAAAGTTACTTAAACATTTATAACCAGTCATTAAATGAACCTTTGGACCCTTCTATCGGATTTGCATATTGTTATAATATGTAATAACAATAAATATGTTATAATATGTAATAAAAGGTATTATTTAAACAGCTAGAGATCGATAAACTATATGTTATGTTAATAACCGTTCTCTGTGCTAGAAGAGCTTCAGCATATCGTTTTTCATGAGATGCATAAAACATGTCCAGTTTCGTAAATCAATGAATTACAAAGGATTCATGCGAAGCCATTTGACAGTTAATATTATGTCTGCTACTGGTACAAATCAATACATAATTAACGCCGTTACATTTGGACGATGTTGCAATATTTTATAAAATATACGAAAGGATTTTCCATTCCGCATTGAACGCGAAGAAGACTAAAGCCAGAGACATATGATCCAGTACATCAGACTCTGATAAAAATGGGTTTGTATTAAATCTGCAACAATTATTTCACCGACAATGTCTTAACCTATACCATTATACCGCCATTGATTTCGCCCCGACGATATTACTTAACCGGTATAGTGATAACAATTTTTTCATTGGCACTCATTTTACCGATGTTGACTTTACGTTGACCAGCCAATGATAGTCATTCAGTACAACTGTCAGATAAACATAAAGTTAATGCGGTGAAACAAATGTTGATGTAAACATTGTCGGTGATCTCACTATGTCAGCTAAACAATATTGCCGGCGAAATCATAGTAAAACGGCGTCGATGGAGATATTCTCGGTAAAATAATTGTGGGCGGTTTGACATAAACCCGATAAAAACACGTTACTATAATTTTGCCAACTTTCCCAGGTACCCGAACGAGCGAGCATTGCCCTGGTTTGCGGCCTTAAAGTTTCAAAGCATTTCGCGATACAATCCGATTACATTGATCGGGGCACGCGGCACGAGAAAAATTCCAGTATTGCCGGGGCGTTTTCGGTGAATTTTCGCGCTGTAGAACGTGACAAATCTCGAGTGCGCGGAATAATCGCGGACGGTTACATCGGATAAGGAAGTCACGGGTCAAAGTCTATTATTTGGCCGCAGCCGAACGCGATTCCCACGGCGAGATTGTCGAAATAACGGCGTTGTATCTGTACGTGGCCGGCGATTTCGATGGCGGGGCCAGCGGGAAAAATCGAAGGGACGGATGCCGAAATCAGGCCATTTGTATTCCAGTATTTCCGTTCTTTTCCGTCGCGGGTATCGGGCAGAACCGCGCGCCGGAAAGGAGAGACACCGGCCCGTAAAAGCTTTCATTCGCTCGCCGCGCCGCTCGGCGAGCGGAGAACAATGGGAAGTTAATCAACCGCGAGCCGAGGCCGCACGGCGCGAGAGTGGCCAGAGAGTCGATCATAGAACGACGTTTTCGTTTTAAAGCGAGAGAAAGCTCGCGAACTTTTCAATGAAACTCGCCCGACACCACGGAGAACGATTTCACGCGGCCTTGAAGATCGCGCGACTTCTCGACCCGGATCGTAGGCTTCTTTGCGAAACTTTCCGTCGGATTCCGCACGAGCAGAAACTCGAACCTTTCGACTACTGTAAGCGGTGTTAATTAATCGCCCAGCGAAATCTGTTTCCTCGAGTTGCTAACTATCGGTTACACCTCTTTCAACTATCTCGACAATGCCGACGCGCTCCACATTAGGATTAGGTTCATCGAGATCAATCTGTTCTCGATCTGAGTTGGAAATTATATACAGATAATCGAAAGTTCTTTAAATCTTTTTACTAGCTTGAACTTCATCTACTCGTTTTAATGCATAAAACTTACAGTCTGTTTATCGCATATCCTTTTTACGAACGTCGTTGATATATGAACCATCTTTTTAAGAACGAAGCTTCTACAAGAATTATTAACAGACGTTTTAATAATACCACCTTCAATTCTCGAGACAATACTACGTCCTATTATTAATGAACATAGTTTCTCCGGTATTTTTTCTTGTTAGCAATAACGCCTCAGTTTCCTCGGAAATGGTAGAAATTATGTGCATATATTTCGAGCAGTGACTAAACGATGATAAAAGAGAAATACAAGTCTTATTAATTAAGAAGGAGTCGTAGACACATTTAATAGCGCGTCCACGTGGCATCAACTGATAACCATTGACACAGATGATATACATGTTTGTGATACCTACTGATAACTTCTCGTTGTCGAGAGAATCGACTTTCAATATTGGAGATTAAAAGTTGTAGAATAATTAAAGCAGAACAGAAATGTATACGCTGAATACGCTGATCAACCACTACGATCAATCGCGTATATTTGTTCACAATTTTGACCATCGCAAAGCGAAGGAGCGGGAACAGTAATATATTCGCAAATATTCTCTTAACCCCTCGCACTGTAATAACGAGTCAGACTCGTCATACAGATTTCGTGCAAGATCTACTAAATATAATTATTATTAATTCCTTTTAAGTCGAAGTAAAATTGCATTCTTCTGTTATCGAAGTCTAGAAACGAAATTAGATAAAGACAATAGAAGAAACAAAAATTGCCTGATCCAATTAGGGAAATTATTAAGGACGAATAAGTACTAATCAACACAACGTGGAAGAAATCGTAGTGCAAGGGGTTAATCTTACAGAATTCGGCAAAAACTTGTCGCAAAAGTTGCTCTACAATTTGCATGAACTTCCGCGTATCTACGCCGAAGCAGGTTTCACTGAAACGATGTCAAGCATTAGGGACACCGTCGAATAAAAAGATGTTGCTTTTGAAGTAGGATAAAAGTCGCGCGAAACGCTTAAGCCTCCGACAAAAGTGTGTCTCTCTGCTTAAGTGGCAGTGCTTCGCAGGCAGTTCATGCTCGTTGCTATCTCGTTCGCGCAAAGCGACTGCACTCGCGAGGGTTAACGAAATTCTCGGGGCTCCAGAAATTCCTGAATAAGAAAGCCAGCCTTTGGAAATGCCGGCCGCTCGCTGGCATCGGATACCTGAGTCTGCCGATAGCAGGTCTCCCGGTTACTTCGCGAAATCCTTTTGATCCCGTAGGTGGAACGTCCATCAACAGGTGAACGAGCCGGTCGTCGAGCAGACACACGGCATACCTATATGCAGTCGCCCATGCTGAATAGGCAAATTCGCTGCGAGGGGAGCGAGGGAAAAAGCAAGGGGAGGAGCGAGGAAACTCGGCGGAAAGATGCACAAACGATAGCCATTACGTGCTATTTTTGACGCTGCTGCGACAAACAAAGGTGACAGCTGTAACCGGCAACTTTCAACTGCGGCTCGCCGCTTTTCTGACTGCACGTCTCCACCCCCGCACCCTTTATGCCTTGAAATGGCGGCGCCTTTGACTACGAGCGTGGTGTGCTACGAACGGTATCGATTCCCCTCCGACACTGTACGAATAAGCATTAATTACATCCAACCAGTCTTGACACCGGCCACGTATTTCGCGAAACAATCGCTACTCTTTTGTTTCGGTTTCGGAAGCGAACTTCCCATGGAAACTGTAAGGCTCGAAACACACTTACATGTCAGGCTCGGGCCGTGCAGAATGCTCCAAGACTGTCCAAGGCAGAAATTTTTTGGGAGGCAAGTATCTTAGACCTTTCCCGAACTCATAAAAGGATAGCGAATGAAGGGTAGATAACGCAATGTGTAACTATTTTAATTTTCATTTCTTCTTAATGGGACTTTTTCCAACGCAATTAAAATATTAAAATAATACCAAACGCGATATAATTTTTGTATGATTGCATTGATTTTTATGAAAAATATAAATATACTTTTCGTATTAATATCAACTTAAATATTTTAGGAAACCAGTGATATGTCATCCTAAACGAAAGTTTTATTTTTTTAATTTATGCTCCCTCCGTATTGAAATGATTGTCTAATTAATAAATTTACAGCGAAATAACATACGCCGGTTAATAGCATAAAATAAAAGTTAAATAAATACTTATTATACTCGTATAGCTGTATTATTGTTTAAAATGGGATAATCATTTCGATATGGTGGGGGTATAAACTGAAAAAAAATAAAAATTTCGTTTAGTTGATAATTCGGCAAACATCATTACATATAGTTTTTCAAAATGTAAACAAAAATAACTGTAGGTTTACGTATAAAAGACTTTAATAACTCTGGAAAGAAAAGGTTGACAATAAAGGTACAATCATCTTAAATCTCTCCTGAAATCATGCCATTTTAGCTGAAAAAAGTATCCTGAAATTTATTGTATTGTATTATAACCAAATTTTTTGTATATTACTCATGACCTTATGTATACAAAAATTTTGCACTAACATTTTGTTCTTATTATCATCACCGTTATTATTATTGCTATTATTATTGCTATTGTTTTACCGTAAGTACTTATTTTACATAGTAATTACATTTGCTACATTAGTTTCTGCATTTGTTATCGTCACTCTAACATTAACAATAGCAACACATTCTAAGGACATGCCATTTCAATTAGAGACAGAACTTGTTTATACACAAAGCCTAGAATTATCCACGACGCGGGCTTAACGGTACCGGAATAAACACCATCTGGAAATTTCGCAGTCCACGAGGTGTGTCGAGTAACTTTTCCGAGCAAGTCAATTTTCCGCTTTCATCTCCTTTGGACGGTCGTCGTCGGCGCGAAAAATGTTCCCTCAAAACATCGGCGCCCACTTTTTTTCATAACGCGTAACGAGCCACCGGATGAAAGTCACTCGAATTTCACGATCCTAAGGGACCTCCAATCTCCCTGGCGAAAAGCCACGTGCGGCTAAGCCGGCAGTTTCTGAAATACAGCCGAGTCCCTCGGAAACGTTTAGAAACGTGAGCGCGCCTTCAGGATTGCTACTGAAAACTCGCCGCGATTCCGATCCAACGATCCAACGCTTCCACGATTGTTCTTCACGACTTCCTCCTTAATGGCACTAATATCTTTCGAACGATCGCCGGATTCCGCGGCGAGCCAACAGTCTAATCATTCCCCAGATCGGTCTCGCTACAAAAGAAGGGGAAATCGGGAACCGTTTAAACGCAAATCACGCTATCCGCTTGGTAACTTGAGTATGATTTCACATCACAACTTCTTTGTCCATTTGGCTAGGTTTCACGAATGTTTTAAGACATTTTTTATTGTATTATATTTACGTTCATCCCTGCTTTTGATTTATAGAAGTTTTACACTCGAAATTAATCCTTTTGTAGATCATATTCACCTTTTTGCACGTCGAATTAATCCTTTTGTGGATTATATTCAGCATTTTTTAAATCAAATTAACTCTTCTGCAGATTGTGCTGATCCTTTTGCAAATTAAGCTCAGCTTTTCGCAAAACAAATTGACCCTTTCACACGACAAAACTGACTTTTATTCAATTTTTCAATTAAATATGAATTTATGTACATATTCATGGTACGATACAAATTTCATTACAAATTACTCAATTTTCATAAATCTTCAATAAATATTTATAAAATCTGATTTAACTTTTTAATGACTGTAAGCTACAAAGGGATTCATTTGGAACGAGGAGGGGTGAATGTAATCTACGCAACGACTTTGAGGGCGAAACCTGTATGCATAAATTTAAATCGGCAGGTTACAAAATATCTTTGTTGCTAACGTAACTACATAAATTTTGAAATAGAAAAAGTTCGCTTTGTGAAGAAAATATAGTGCTAAGAAAGATAATATTTCTTTAAAATGTCTTAAAAAATCGCCGAAGACTTAAAAACAGAAGATATTCTGCTTCAGCCAAACAGCCGAGTTAGCCAAACTCGGGAACTGGCGCTATGAAATTCCCTGAAATAAATTCCTTCGCCGTTGCTCGAATTCGCATGTGCAATTTCGAAATGTGTTTCATCAAATTTTGAGCTCCGATGGCTGAATCGCGTCCAGCGAGCGTAACAGTCCATGACTGTTACAGTCACGGACGTATAATAGAATACGAAGACGAACACGCATTTGATTCTCATACGTCGGATCGTGCGCAGATCCGTCAGATATTTTCGTAGCAAATATTTTCCCGCTGACGCGACGTACCGGAGCGATTCCGAGCGGAGTCAGTATTTTGCAAATCGTCTACGATGGAATCGATGTGCGACTAATTTTTTTCCTCGATTTCTGGACTCGTCTCCGTGGGCCTTCGCGCGATTCATTGACAATATTTGTTTACCGTTGACAAATTCGATCGCGGCGTCCAGTATTGCGCGCGGACTGCAAACCTCCGACGCGAATTGCATCGATTCGCGGGATACGCGAAATACCGGGTCGTCCGAAACTATCTTTCATATTTCATTCTTTCGTGTGCTGCCGGTATAGTCTCGTGTAAATTACAACAGCTCGGTATCGGTCTCTGAAATATGCTCCACGCGGAGTGAATTTTATCAAATTTCCGATACCGAGCAAAAAAAGAGACGCTTTAAAAGGTATGTAAATTGAATGTGCTTTTAATATGCGCGGCATTGTACGTGTAAATTACACGTTATTACGGAATGTTCAATTTTATTTTTGCGCGTCGGTCGACCCGACGACCCCCCAATCGTAGCGGTTAATTTGAAACGATATGTATGCGGTCACTATATTCGTAGATTTCTCTGAACATACTTGATACATAGGAAGCCAAAGTTCAGGTCGATCCTTGTCTTGTAACTATTAAGTGTCAACACACATTCTTGAACAAATGGGATAGTATAATGTAATGAAAAGTTAATTAAAATGGTAATTAGTAATTAGTAATTACAAATAATCTCATGTTCATCGGAAGAATCTGAATTTAATGCTTCAGGGATAAGCCAACGCTCTTGCATCTTGTAATTGTTGCGTCTGTTTCACTTTGTCTCGGTTGTTCTAGCTTCCTCGCTTCCGTCGCGCGTTTCGTGGTCGCGTAAATAATACACACACACACACACACACACACACACACACACACACACACACACACACACACACAACCAAAACAAACAAACCACAGGCACACGCGTCTGATGTGCTCCTAGCCGAAAACGGCGTCCACGGGGGAGCGAAACGGTGACGGGAACAGAAGGCTTTGTTTATAATTGGCAGGACTCGAGCTCCTCATTTCGTGGAAATTGGTGCTAACAGGAAGGAGTCATTTCTGTCAATAAGCGAAACGCGTTTATCCTACTTCTGCGAGGGCGGTAACATGGGTGGGTTGGTAGGAATCAGTGCTACACTTTTTTCAACAGACTTCTTCCGAGCAACGGTCTGTACTTAGATCTTGTGGCTGATTTAAAGCAGTGTAAATTTCTCCTATCAAATCGTTTTGTACCTTCAACCATTTACAAGGTATTTGCTTGGACATTTATGGACGGACATACTGTATATCTCTTGTTAATAGTTACTCAGTTAATTAATATCCTGGCATTTTCAGTCTATTGCAAACGCAATGTTAAACATTATATTTCACAGATAATCTTCACACTGTTAATATAAGTAACTGGCAACTCGAAAATTACAGTTACAACGTTTACAACTCCGAGTCAAAGTGGAACCAGATTCCGCTATCCAAGGGTTGATAAGATAGAAATTGAAATAGCATCCCTTGAAATAATAGCATGAAGCGATTCAGCGTTTATACACATCATGCGCGTGGTTTCAGAGATTTAGTTACAGTAGGGAATGTCAGCGGGCGACAATGTATATTTGGTGTCTATTTTATCAAAGCTATCGCGTCGAATTCAAGTTAGACGATAAAACAACAGTTTCCAATTAATTAGAGAATGGATATTTCTTTCGTGAGATCGCGTCGAAGTCAAAGTTTAGCGAAATAAACCAAACAATATCAGTTATTTGAATAGCCATTAGTTATAGAAACTCGTGTTATTATTCTACATCGCGTAGATCAACGTTTGGAGGGCGTAATGTTTGCTGATTAAATATCTAAAATTTATTTCAAATATTTAGGATTAGTCTGCGGATTGTAATAAAAAATAAATATTGTTTACATCAATTTCGACAAACAGAAAAGAATGATTAATGACGTTAATGAGTTGGAAATTATACGTGCTTCTTTTACTCTTTCGTATTTCATGTACTCGTGACAAGAATCTATAAAATCTGCAGACTATGGATCATAACATTTATTACACATTAGTAGTTTCGATTTTATAAATAATGTCAATATAAAATCCTTGATGGTATATTTAACACTAACTTGTTACGCAACGATTTCTTTTACAACTACAGTGATTAGAACTTGTTTCAATATCTTCTCTAATAGCTAAAAAACATAAATGGCGCAAAGTATGTTTGAAATATTCATTCCGTATTCACTTTGGCATTACAGGGCAAAGGGTAAAAAGCATCAATTTCTTTGATATGTGCAGGCTGCGCCGACATACTGCGGAATGCTCATCGAGGAGGCAAACAACATCGTTGCTGGAGCCATCAACCGTGTTTATCTATTATACTCGTACTTTCACCTAAAGGAACGTTGCTTCATGGTCTTCCGTTCCAAAGTTTATCCCGGCCTCGTCGCCGAGTTCTGTTTAGCCGCGTATTCGCGATTTGAAGTGGACTCCGAAAAGACTGATGCGCATTTACATACCGTTTTAACTAATTATCGTTCGCCAGCGTGACGCGACCGCGTTACTTTATTGTGCGGCGCTGCGGAATAATGTCAGCCCATATATCTGAACTGGCCGAGGGACGACCAGCGTTCACGGTGAACGAGAAATTTTAGAAATTTTGTTTTTCCCAGCGACGTTAACAATTACAGAAATTTATTGTGATTCGTGACACCGATATAATTCACTTGCTTCGGACAATGCTGTGCAAACGCTTCCGGCCAAATAGGTTCGCCACTTTATATTCCGAGAGCGAAGTTTAACTAATACTGTCAACTAAGGGCGCACGGTATCCGATATTTATTGTTACGCGGTTGAAAACAACAAAACGCGGCAAGCCAAGCTATCTCGATGCATTCAAATCACTCATTGTTCAAACTGATTGTTTCTCGCGACACTTCATAGCTGACTAGGAATTTTCATTAAAAATTGTACATTGTTCAAAGAAATTGTTTTCTTGCATCGTTCAATCTGCTAAACGTTGAAAACAATATACTTTTTGATCAACGAAAATTGAAAAAATAATGCAGATTGTTACTTTGTGCGTGTTTACGTTGATATAAACTCATGCTGGATATTATTTTCAGAATACAAAGCGAAAGCTCTGCGTGGAAGTATGCCATTGTAGATAGCATCGACAAATTGACAGCTCAATCTAAAGCTAGATCACCTTGTAAAGAAAAATAGGTATGGTAAAAATTCAGGATAACGTGTTTTCATAGTGAGCATCGTATTTCATGGCATCTGTATTTCTTATCGAGCGCCTAAGTGCATTCGGATACCGGTTAGCTTGCGTGTCTGACAAATAACAATTTGTTTCACTTATCTTCAGGTATGTAAATGTTATCAATGTATCGTGCGACTTGCGCGCTGCTATAATTTACTATCAATTGTTTGTTCATGTAGTACTAGGAGCACTGCATCACATGTTGAGGACAGACAATGTCAATATAACTCGCAGACGTTGAAATATAGCAATGGGAAAACAAGAATTATTGTTAAAAGGAGGGAAAGCAGAGAATAATATTTCTCTCAAATAATGTGTAGGTCTTCGGAAGATTTACATTGTTACGAACGGGAACTCGGCCGACGCGTTCCGTCGTCTCAAACGCTGGTAAGTGATAACAAACATCTCGTTTATCTAATGGTGTTCTTGCGGAGTTTTTCTAATTATCTTAACGCATTGTTTGCCGGTCATAAGCAAACGTGTGTTAGTGGACAGGCGTTATTGACCGGCAACGAGTTGACCCGTGTTTGGACACGCGTCAACTCGCACATTTATTAAAGCCCAAAGCTGTGTACATTTTCATAATAGCGCCCGTGAGTGTAATATTAATTATTCATTACAATATTAATTATTTCTTTGCACGTTTGACCTTTCCGTCGTAATTTTGGCATTCTAATAAGGAACGCTTCCGAATGGATTATATATATATATGTATCGTAGGATGAGGATCGGGTGAAATAACAGAGTCTCCGATATAATAAAGAGAAAATTAAAAGAAAATCTTTATTCTTTTATACGTTCGCCGCTCAACTGAATACAAATATTACGCGTGGGATAGAAATTTAACCTGCGGAAGTACGTTCAACGCCAACAATAGACCACCAAAATGTTCACAAAATCGAAGAAATTTAATTAATTAAAGGGAAAATAGAAAGTTAAAATTGATCATAGGGAATGTCATTAGAACTCTTTCGCATCCGAAACATCATAGTCAAAATTAGTTTGTTCGGATATATTAAAATGAACATGAATTTTCAAAATTGTTTAAAAACGCGGCGCTCAACGTGTTAAGAAAGCGAAACACGCAACCGTCTCTACTGAAACTGAAACTCGTCATTTAAAATTGATGACTGTTACTGTACCAAGCCGAGATCTGTTTTTACCACTAAATCACGAGCACGTAACCCTGGCAATGGAGGATTGGCAAACTAACAACGACTCGAATCCGCGTCTGCTGCGGAAGAGCAGAGGTTCCAAAAATGATCTTCATTCTTCTCTATTGTCAGCGGCAAAGGCGCACCATCGTTCGACGCTTCCTGGCACAGGATTCCCTCCGAGGACGAGGACCCCGTAAAAACGCTCGCCCTACTTCCGAACTGTCGTTATTTGTCGTTTGGACGTTTCCCCTGTTTTCCTCCTGCCGCCGATTTCGCCAACCCAGCCGGCCGTTTGTTTCTCGCGGAAAACTTGTCGAGTACACTGGTTTCAGATTCGCAATGCGATTTAATTACCATAGCTCCGGATGAGGAGCGATATCTCCGTTTCACACTTCCGTTCTCTTTCTCCGTCCCCCAGCTACCGGATGCACCGCAGCTCGTATTTTTTCGGTCGTGGCCGATAAACCGGTCGCGATTTACGAAAACAGAAAATGAACGATCGCTCGATATCGCCGCGAGCTGTATTTACCGCGAGCGTTCCGCGCGCTGCCGGATTTACGGGAATTCTATTCCCACCGACCGCCGATGATAATATTGTATTTTCTTTATCGCATTGTCTAATGACCGCCACGGCCCGAGATAACGTACACACATCGCACCCATATGCCGCATGTGGTCGTTAATACGAGCTTAATTAATCGCGCCGTTACGAACAGTTCGCCGCGGTTTCGCTTTTTTAACCCTTCGCGGTCGAGTGGCGACTGTAAGGCGTCGCTGAAAATTATCATGCAACGTTTCGAAATAATTTTTATGAAATTGACTTGTATTCAAAAAATTGTTAGGTGTTGTTAACTGTTGCACGAGTCGCAAAATTCAATTTCATAATGTATAAAAAGCAGCAGGTTATGTAAAATGGAAACACTATTCTGGATAAATATTATTTGGATTTCCAGTTAAAAAGGCTTCGACTGCAAAGGGGTAAGTTTTGGCGGCTGGTGTTGCTAACCACTTGCTGTAGCATTATCTTCGCAGATGATTATTATTTAAAAGAAATTACAGTATTTATTGGGCTCTCAACTTGTTACAATTGTATGGCGAGTGTAGTTCTTTTTTCAGGTGGAAAGCGGATCTTTATGCGAAATGAAAATTGTCTAAGTTAATTATAACAAACATAATTTACATGAAAATATCTTTCTTCTTTTAATAATTGTAATAAGTTGAAAACTTGAATTCTTCTAATGTTATCTCAGCTTTGTATTTGACATACTCATTTTTATCACAAATGCTTAAATTCCGCAGTCTTGTTTATAAATATATTATATATTAAAGTAATCATTATAATGATATGTCGTCTATTTACCTGCTATCGTTTTCTAGTTTAACAGAAATAGAAGATGATTCCAATGTATAATGAAAATCGGAATAGCAGAAAAGGTACAAATTTTATGTTCAGTATAAAATTTTAAACATTTATAGCAGATTTAAAACAATTCTTGAATTTAAATTGCTTTTTGGTTTATTATTTCAATTGAATTTTGGTTTACTAATTTAATTATTTTTTGATTCACTGTTTTAATTGTTTTTCAATTTACTCAAATTAACTGATGCTGTCTTTACTGTGCAATGATTTTTTCCAGAGACAGATTGTTCATAATAAAAGACTAAAAGGGAGTAGTTTATAGCGTAGAAATCGGCATTTCTGAGATGTTTACTTTATAAGGGCTAGGAGATCATAATTCGTCGATTGGCCGGGATAGCTTAACTGGTTAAAGCAGTCACCGCGCAAGCGAAAGATTCCGGGTTCGAATCCCAGTCCAGATCTATCCGATCGGTCAACTCATTTTCTCCTACAGTAGTGAACACGATTCAGTTTGCGGTGACAGAAATTGATAAGTTCGAAGGGAACGCGTGACTTTTATTGGCCGGAATATTGGCTCTTCCTGGAGCGCACGTGAATGCTTTTTATTGGCCTGGCTTTTGAAATATGGCCAGACATTATTTGCCATATTTTTTCTGATTCTATTCAGCTCTGCGACTATACGCTAAATTCTCCCCAATTGTCCTTCAGCTTTTAAACAGAGATGAACAATTTGAGAAAAGGAAATACGATTATTTGAGTCTCGTAGCTCGTTATTATAGTTGTTGGCAATCTGCAACTATAAAAACGGGGAGCAAGAATAATCGTATTTCCTCTTCCCAAATTGTCTATTTTTATTTATAAGCTGAAGGACAATTTGGGAAAATTTACTGCAACTCGCAATGGCAACTAAATCTGTCAACTGGGAAATCACATTTATCACAAGTTTTTGTCTTATCGACAGGTCTGACTATTGTTAGCTTCTTCTACTTATCAGTATATTGTGAAACCTATTTTTGTAGAAATTTTATTTTCGTCACTATTGTCTTCAGTACGACGAAATGAAATAATATGAGTATTCTGACGAACTTCGCAAGCAATTCTCTTATTATACGTGCTCGTTATTAAATTATAGTTGCATCTTCACTTTTCGAATTTCATATAATTTATAAAGATTTAGAACACAATCCACCAAATATGTATATTATACGTGTTTTTTTTTTAATCGAAATAAAATTCTAACCTTTTGTAATCAATATTTAAACAATGAAGCAAAGGTTGAATAACGATAAACAATAAATATAAATTATGTGTCTCACAGAGGAATTTATTAGAGACAAGTATTGTCCGATCGATACGTGTTAATCAACGTAGCTACATAGAAATTCGTATTGCGAATGATCAAAATTAGCGATATTTACATTCCATCAGCCCCGCACTTTTGCAATCATAAACTTTATAAAATCATTTCCAAACACAAATATCAATTATCGCTTGGATAAGTAACGAGACCGTATTTACATATTGTTTGTTACGTTTACCCGTTCCCGAGTGTTTGGGAAACTTGCTGCTTAATTGGGAGAAGATGCGGAACCGTTTAAAAATATCTTCTTACCCAACCGAGTTTTGCACTGCCCTGAGCAAGTAGTATGCCACGAGATCTCAGTTTTGTCTCACTGCCGCAACAGTTTCTAGGAGCAGACCGCCGCGATATTACCCTGATACATCTGCGGACACTGAGAGACAAAACTACCAAGAGGGCGGAAACGTATATGTTTTGAACGTGTTTCGGTCAAGCGACCTAATGTTTGGCCCCTTTCTGCCGCCCCGTTATCAAAAGATCCAGATGTTCGCTGCGCGATAACGTCCCACTAAATTCCACTTGTACTGTCTTTTTTTACAAAATAGAACCATCGCGTCGTTGAGAAATATTTCTTAAAATTTCTGGTTTCCAGACGTCCCTAACATTTTATTTCGAATAAGCAACCACGGTATTAATGCTAAAATTACCTTAAGTTTTTTCTCATGAAGTAAGTTAAATCTCAAGTGAATTAACAACGACATCTCATGGTATCAGTGTTATTTAAACAGCATATACTCTTCATAAAAGAAATTAATCCTCTTTCTACTTCAGGTTTTATAAAATTGTTTGTTTCCATATGATTCCGTATTTTGGTTACTTGTTTGAAATATGAAATTGTAAATGAAATATGCTCGAAATGAAGCGTAAAAACGTAACTGGAGAAAAATCAACCCAGAATCTTAAGATAATTCTATTAAATTTAACTTTATAGGAACAATTGAAAGGATGTTTTTAATTATTAAGACTTCTTGAAAAATGGCAAATTACCCTTTTCACGCAGTTTTCTATTAAAATTCTGCGATATATTTTGTATACTATTTGTGGTAATAATGTTTTTTTTTAAATACTTAATTTATTAAAGTATGTGTAAATGGGATCGAATAGGTAATAGAGACTTTAAAATACAACACAATATTCTTAACTCTAAAGCAACGCAATAGGAGCTTCACTCTTCGCAACCAAAACAACGACTGTCCATTCTGTCTCAAAAATCTTCACTCGTCCTCACTCATACATCCACACTTGTACATCCGCATTCATATATCCGCACTCGTCCCATAGCCTGCGTGTGTCCCCGGACAAACCCAGCCAACCCTTGGGCCTGGTTTTCGTCCGACACGCTTTCTCTTTTTATGACTTTCTTCCCTTGGGCCTGGCTTTTGCCAGGCCCTTCTGTCTTATGACCATCCTATTTTTTAAAAAAAATCCGATACTACATATTTTATGGAACGTCGTATGGGTTTATTTGTACTCGATCGTGCAAATAACAGTTCGCAAATTGAACAAAATCTCGAGGCGCATTGGACAGCGAAGATATGAAAATGAAGAACTACTTTTCACATTGATAATTGCTATATCTAAGCGCCGACACTGGAGAAATTTATTCCTCATCAAAGCCAAGGGCTCTCCAATGCGAAGGGTCTCGGGCACGGTGTAATCACGTTTCTGTTTCCATTATGGTCGGTCCACGTGATCGATTGGATCGCGACTGGCAATCGCGCAGAAACGTTCCGACACGAATTTGAAATACGCGACAGGCCGGCGAAGAGGCGACCGATCGAGCATACCGGCTGCTTTATGGGCGAAAGGTAAGTAAATTTTCGCGGGTATCGTCGGTGACGATCGCAATCAAAAGTTATCTTAGCGACAATGGACGATTGAGATGGAAACGGGAGCGCTGACAATGATATTTCAAAGTCCGTTGCGACCCACTTTCGTAATGGTACAATCCGATGGGACGTTGGGACGGGCATCGTTATCGTTGCCTTTGACTTGGATAGCGGCCAAAACGTGGCGCGAAATATCCCGCCCGTTATTTTCTCTCGGGCTGACGGCGACGAAACTTGAACCGTCGGCTAATTTCGCGATCGTGCTCTCCCCACCCTCCGGTAATCATCTCCTATCGACCGATAACAGTAAACAACTTTGGACAAGCTGTCTTGAGCCGGATATTGAGAAGCACACAGGACCGCGCTCGCTGCTGCCAAATACTTGTTTATTTACAGTCAGTTAAGAAAGTCACCCCACACATACGGAGAAGTTGGTATTTTGATCACTGAAAATGGGTTTGTCGATCAAATTCTTCTCGTCTTTTATCCAGACACTGCCGCTTTCTATGGATACAGTAGAGCCTCCCTTACATTTATTTTTACAATATTCTGGTATCAGATCGTTCCATTATCTAACCATTGTATTATTTAGATATAGCATCGCCTAATAGAGACCTTGAAAGATATTTTTAGAGTGCATACTGTACTATTATTATCTAATGATTGAGACTAAGTAATAAAAGCGGCTTCAAATTCCATATGATTGGAATATATGTCTAATATAGTTACAAGACAAGTATAATTTCATGATAAAAAGATTGATCATTTTTGAGATAAAGTCCCATTCAATACGTGTCCTATTCATGGTAGTTGTTGCCTACAACTTTATTCTAAGTTATCCTCGAAACCGTGCTATTTATAGCTTTCTCGTTTCTCAGCAAGATAAGATAGAGGAATTATTAAATTATGCACTGTTGAGCTGCGGATGAAACTCTCGAAACCAGTGATCGCAATTCTTGCGTAAATAAAAGAAAATGGATAAAACATCTTCTTTCATCGTTCCGCAAAGAATGAACTTGCCGACCTATCTAAGACCGTGATCGAATCAACAAGTGATGAATTGCGGCGCAGCGGCGAGATTTGTGTTCTTCGAATGACTGCACAGGAACATCAAGAATACGCGACGCTACGCGATCAAAACCGATAGCCGAAATTGATCGATTTCAGCGTCGACGCAAAAGTCTCCTGACACGATTGCGTTTCGACACTTTTTGTCGCGAAATAACGAATTTTGTTGCGAGTGCACACACGTCCGCCGGAAAATCGACGGGGAAAAAAGTATTTTCCCTTGCGTAAAACGAAAACACGGAATCGCGGGTGAATAAAATAGAGAACGAACTCTGAAGCCTATGTCATCGGGTATTGCGGTGGTCTCCGCGGAATTGGGGCGCGATCCATTGACGTTGAGCGTCCAACTTAAACAAAAAACATAATGTTTTACGGTCACTCTGTCTTCCGGCGCGGGAGTGGCTGCACTTTTTCCTTTCGTACGTCCGGTAACTTGTCCCGTAATGTCCTCCTTTCATTTTTTACTGTTCGCCATCGTGGAAATGAACCGTTTCCCGAAACTTTTCCAGTAACTTGATACGAACTGCGCCGAGATTTATGGTTGTTACGGAAACGTTCGGCCATTGCATAGGAAGCGGGAGAATTTATGCTACAAGACAGACCGTGGTACAGGTTTTCTACAATCTCCCGCGATATGTCATCGGCCAGAAAGACCGGCTCATTCCCCGGATAAGCGAGAAATTTCTCAAGAGAGTGCTGAACTTTGATGTTATCCTATATTTACTGCATCGTTTTTGGGCTCGTTTCTATCGGAAAAAGGACACCGGTTGATCGATACTGATGTTCTATCGAATATTACAAGCATCGTTCGCAACGCAATGTATCTTATTTGGCATAAACGGAGTCAAGAATGGCTCTTCGTTCAAAATTTCTCATTCCTACATGAACTCGAAGAAAGGATATTCATCTAACCAACTCCGCTGTATTTTGTTAATATTGTTAACTCTTGTATTATTTTTAACTCTACTAAGGATAGGGCATATTAAAATAACGAATCGGTACTTGGCCTCATAAACTGATGAATCACTTTGTAAGAACTGTAACACTATGCTTACAGGTAAATAACTTCTAATAGATTGTCGATTGTGCAACAATATCAGGAAAAAAGTAAAAATGCCTAATACCGCCAAAGAATACTTGAGCAGCTGCAAACACGTAGCAAAAATTATATGTTCTATTTAGGAGAAACCAAACTGGTTAGCAAAATTATATAGTAACTTAAGGAATCTATATTAAGCCGATAATGTTAAGATAATCTAATGTAGAAAATATTGTATACAGGGTGGTCCACGCGACTTTTTCACCCCCTGCAACTTCCAAAACATGCGTCGGGCAACAAATTTTCCAATACAAAACTTGCGTGGTTTAAAAGGACATAGTATGTAGTGCATCTATCTTTTTATAAATGGAATTGTAAATAATTATAAGTAATTGTAATTAATCGAATGTGACAGTAAATAATTAAAAAGCAATATATTTCATCATTCGTGAAAATAAAAAATTTCAAAATTAATTGCACATAACGGAGACAAAATAAAAATCTATTTCTGTATTTAATCACTTTTGTAAAGTAGAACGTTATTAGGTTCTACCTTGCAATACAGTATTTCACTCAGCCGGTTTTACAATAACTTTATCAAGCCTGCAGCCTGGCTGTATTTAAACTAGACTGTCATGTAATACAAGGGAAGACGCGACAAACAAAAAACAGGGGCTATTCCGAATTGTTCTAGCTAACATTGTACTGCTTCTGACAAGCCGGAAAGGGCAAAGGTGATCAAAGTGATACTAGGGGACAGATCTTTGATCTCGCCAGCGAACTTTGTTTTTCTACTTCACTATAGTCTTTCGGATCTTTCGATTTCACGCTCCCTTTGATACCAGATTGCTCTCGGGCCTGCCGCGATTTCTGGCTTCTTTCAACGGGAAATCGCCGCTGTCGCTTTTCGGTCAACGACTATTTAATCGCAGCACGCGGCTGAAACACGCGACCTTTGACAACCAGTTTCTTGCGCTATGACGTTCCATTTCGGCCGAGACAGCCGTATACTCAGCGCGATAAACTCAGAAATATTCGGCAACTCGGCAGAGTCTGCGGCTGCGATTGAAAGCGCTCTTAAAGCAAACGTTTCTTTCTCATTTTCAGCACCTGTGTCCGAATCGAACGGACTGTGGACGAACCTCCGGCGTTTGAAACAGATTTCCACCTTTGTCGAATGCACGTTTGTACATGCATTTTAAATTCTTTGCCTGGCAGCGTACTTGCAGATTCGGGTGGTTTATCCAGGTAGAAGTTTATACGTACTATTTTGTAGATTCAGCTTCAAGGAATGTTTTCGGGCTTTCTTTAAATTCAAAGCAACCGATATACTTCAAAAGAAGAAATTTATAAGGAGAAGTTTATTTATAGTTTCGACTAGCACAAAATCATCGAGCAGAATTTTCTACATTTATACAGGAAGAAAAGTACCCTTCTCCTTAATGAGATAAAAATCTGGTCTCTGACGGACGAGATTTTTCTTTTGACTTTTTAAACTCGTTATTAGACTGCGGATTTTATACATTTGTGATAAAAACGAGTAGGTCAAATATGAAGTTACGAGAATTTCAGGATATCGTTACAATATTTTTAACACTTTACCAACCGGTCATTCGGCCGTAAACATTTTTATATTTTCATAGCATTAGCATTAAAGAATATTTATTTTATCTATTTTATTAATTTTGTTCATCGCGAAGGGTACCTAATATTTAAAAAATTATATAATAATACTTCAATAATAGATAGCACATTATTGGTTGCCGTAACGACCGATTCACAAGCTACCGGTCGGGGTAAGAAGCCGATTTATAGGCTGCCGGTCGGTAAACTGTTAACATATAAATTTCTTACAATTAGTTTAGACAGTTTTTAGTTTGCATAAAAATCCACAGTTTAGTTGTTCTATTAAGGAGTACCTCGGAAACTTGGTAAGGGAGGCCTGGATTTCGGGGATTTTTGGCAGCGTGTGCGCCGTGCAGGCTGAGGTTCGATCAACGTGCGATACAGACTACTTAAAGTTAAACGTCTGCAAGCTGCAGTATCAAAATTACAACGGCACGCAGGTGTGCGCGTCATCATGACCAAACATTTGGCAGGAGACCCAGTATATGGGTAGGAACAGATTCCCTGTCGCTACTTTGATTACTTGCGCCACCCTATTATACCCTCGGCTGGCCGGTCCCTAACGTTTTCCCCTGTGGCTATTCAACTTTCATTCCCACTCCACTTCAACCCCCCTAACTTGGCAGCATTTATGTTCCGGCTTGCATCAACGATTTCAGATCGGCATTTACCCGATCCTTTTCATTAAGCTGAACTAATTACGGGATTCCGTGGACTCGGCGTAGTTTATCCGAACTGCGTTTACGAGCATTTTACGATAAAGCGATAACCGAACCGACGTACTTACGCTCGAATCAAATCTCTGCGTGTATCACCAATGCTCATTTAACTTGGGGGCTAAGTGGACTAACCAAGTGCCGTGTAAGTATATTGCACGGCAATGAAAGTAACACAAATCTTTTTTCCAGTGGAAATGACAAACATCTTTTTCTTAACAAAAAACATGAAATACTTTTTATTAATTCTACTATGTTACTTCAATGAAAAATCATTTATCTTTTGTTTCGAGATGAAATCTTTTATTTTTCTTCGACTGTACAATTTAATTATATAATTAAATATTAAATATTAAATTATAAGTCAAGTATAATTGAACGAATTAAAACGTGAAACGAAGGTGAGTGTATGTCAGAAGAGAATCTTTTTTAGGAATCTTCCGAATGAATGTAAATGGAACAATATCTCTGATACAGGTCCAAGTACGTCAACTTATTTGCAATGGTAATTAAGAGATAGTTCATAAGAAGAAATATTTATAAATATAATATTTATTCTAATATCGCGTATCCAAACGGTATATCGAATAGTGATACTTTCGATGTTTCATGCATCACTGCCAGGACGCAATGTTGAACAGACAAGAAAATCGTAAAGTGTTTTAAAACCAGTCAGTTTTATTTGAATCCGTTCAAGATTGCTGATAATCGCACTCTTTATTTTAACAGATTTTTCGTAGCACACGAGACGTTCCCATTATTTAGCCGAATCTCTGCTAACTACCGTTCGTCAAACAGTTCTCCAGCCTATAAATGAATAATGATCCGCATCCAGTCGGTAAGATTAGCTTCCTAGTTTCTAGCTACGCGGAGGAGACCAGTTCGAAGCCTGTAGTTCTCGGGAACCGTACGTCACATTTCTGGCACAACGTTCCCAAGTGCGGACGTGTCTGTGCGAAGGACGAGTTTCCAATCTGTATTCCGTGTGGACACAATTTCCAGTTATCAGCCAAGAAGCAACTGCTCGGATTGTGCTTGAGGTCAAGGAATGTCTGCAACCATGGGACGGAAGCATGGACAATAGAAGTCGATTCCGAGGGAAACGTATCCCCAACGCCGGGCAACCCTCGTTCGAACATCGATCCAAATAATTTACGATCGATCGAGGCCTCCCACGTCTGAGCTCGTCCCCTGCCGCTGTCGCGACAAAATTATTTCCCCGTGGCCGATTTTGCGCCCATCCGTTCTCGGTTGCAGAAACATCGGAACAACGCGACGCTAGACAGCCTTAAGTTTCCTCCCAGGAGCCGATAACGCGCGGAAAATCGAGACAGAATTAGCACGGCGCGGCAGTTAAGATATTCTCGCCGCGAAACCTTCTGCCGTTGATGCGAACGCGAAAATTGCATTAGAAGAGTTTTAAATTACTCGCCCAACGATGTCGCTCGATATTATGGCCGCTGATTTTTTAATCAAGCCGTCGAGAAGCGGCGAGACCCGTTTCGTTTTCAACATTTTTCATCACCCGGAGTGGATCCTAATTAGAAAATCATTAACTGGCGAGAGCGGATATTATAGGAGTGGAATTCGGACGGACATTTCATGGTCGTCATGTTTCGTTTTCAACCGGATAGCGGGTGAACGGAAAAATTAATTTATCCAGTGAATTGGCAGGATCCTGCGCGTATTCTTCTAAATGAATTCATTTAATATCGTACTGCTCGGGATATTTAGGTGCTGATTTTGTGATAATTCCGATAGAAATGTACCGATACTTTGTGTACTTAATAAAACTGATCGGTATTGACCGATCACTGATAAGCCTGGAAACAAACCAAGACGAGTGGTATTAGTACATATTGGTCAGACAATCAATTCAAGGGTCTCTAAAGTTGTCTAGTTATATTCGTTAATAGACAAACTTTGTTCTATGATATTCAGTGACATCCACCTGGTTTTGAATTTTCGAAGCAAGGAAAAGTATTGAACATTTTATAAATTTATCTATTACTTGAAAATCAAATTTGGATATTCATTAATTAATTAAACAATTCTTCATAAGAAATAGTATTCACGAATATACTACGATTTATAAACATTGAAATCTACTTAATCCAATCTTTTTATAAATTACTGGAATTTCGTATTAGCATGTCAAACAATAGTGGAATTCAGTTCCTTCAAGAATTGACGTTCAAAATTAATTTCTTTCACTTATTAATTGGTTTTGGAACTTGTGCATTGAATATTTGTATTTTATAATTATATTTTTGTTTATAGATGTTACTAAAAAGTAAATGTTATTATCTATTCTGTGTTAATCAAGCCACGTATCGAAAATCTTATCGTAACGAATTTAAAAGATAGACATAAGAATGTAATTTTACTCGGGAAACATTTTTTACCGTTTTTAAGTGCTTTCAGCCCCATAGCGCGTCGATGTAAACGATTAGGAACACGTTGGCCCGTAAACGATTCATGTAATAAAACCGTGAGCGCATTAAACTATGTTGAATCATTTTTCCCGTGGGCGCCTTAAAGAAATTCCGGTTCCCATTTAGAATTCTCGTAAAAGTAAGCAAATTATACATTTATGGAGCTGCGAATCTTGTAAAACGGATTCGGTCGGCAACCGGATTCCCCCCGGCTCCATTCCTTTAATTGACGAGTAGATATTTCGCTGGGATGATTAAAATGCGGACTTTCGCCTTAAACGAGTTTCGTTTAAGTACGCCGGTGGGTAAACGAAAAGAGATTAATCCGCGGGGAGAACGGTAACAATTTAGCGGCGGATTTCAAGTGGGCACCTTTGATCGAACGTTCGCCAGTTAAATATAAAATTACACGGTTAAGTTTCCGGGCGCTGGCAAACGAGGCACCGGCATCCGCGGAGAACACGGCCCAGCTCTACGGGAAGCGCGATCTTAAACACGGCGAGGAAATTTTCAAGGGAAATTACTCGAACCGCCACGGCGGCGTCGATTCGGGCCAAGATCGTTCGCGGGGGAGATTGACGAATCAACGCGGCGTAATGGCACGAACAGAAATACTTCGGATAGAAAAGGTTCGATTCGCGCAGCCATCTCTTTCATTTCCGGCGGCGGAGAACCGGCCGAGCAAAAGTTTAATGAGGCCAACTTGGACTGTAAAATTATAAACGGCGACGCCCACAGCCGCGGTGTCTTTCCCATCGTAATGTTCCCCGTCGCAAGCTTTTGAATGAGGAAAACACGCGCCCATGTTCCGTGAAAGCCGACGATAAAACGTTTAAAATTATTTTCTGCCCGGAAAATATTTTCTGTAGCGAGATTTGACAAACACGATCTGCAAGAAGTGCAAGGCTATAATCTAATTCAGTTGTAGGATATGGTCTAACTTTGTTTTAGTTATTAAACCCGTAGAACAATACATCGTGCAGCCATTGCTGGCTATGGCATTGTTCAATCATAAAGAAATTGCTTCAAAAAGAAATTGCACAATTATTTTATGAGTTGGTCGCTTTTTATTCCCGCAGAACTTTTGTACTTGTTGCAATACGGTTGCCACTGACAATATTTATAAACCACTTGGTGAGAACAATTTAGAGAAACCTTTTAAAGAATCATGAGATTGTATTGCAGCGTAAACAATTGTAACAAGCATCTATATTTGTAGAACACTAAAATCATTTGTATCAATTGTTTTATAACACGAGCTTTTATTACACATAATCTAAAAGTGTATAACAATGTTATTCGTTTTCTACGAAATCTGTCTAATAATGATTCAAATGTCCGTAAGAATGGTATCCCATACTTGCTTTCTTCCCTACAAATTTCGTAAAACTGCCGAGGTATCATTTCGTCCTGCAAAGGACTGCGAGCGTCCTGCTATTTATAGGCGGAGACGTAGATTTTCGTTTACCGAGCTGCACCGTCAAATGTCAAGATTCAACCGGTGTACGATCATCACAAATTGTTAGCTTTCTGTTCGGCGTACACCGGTCCAATTTCGTTTTCTGACGAGGAGCCAGTTTTAACACGTTTCCCCAAGGATCGCGACGGAATCTCATCGTAATAGCGATACTGCCACTCTCGTTTAAATTCGCGGCCGGCGCACGCTTTATGGCAGCTTGCCGATGGAAATGGCGCACAGGAAGACAGGGTGGCGGTCAGAATCTAGGGGACAAGGGTCGGACCGATTCCGCTGGAATATTTCATTAGCACCGCCTTTATCGCGTGTGTGACGTTTCGTTGCAGCGTGTGCATTTCCCGTTTCTCGGGCTCGGCGCTTGCCCTTTGTCGGGTTTCGCTCCCCGGAGCATTAATTACCCCTTGTGATCTTTTGAAAAATGACTGCGCCGCATGCTCGCGGACTTTGGTATTATCTCGGAGACCTGCCTAACACTTCTCGAGATTGCCTTTTTTCCCGCGTGCAATATTGCGCCGGCCACACGCGCACGTGCGGTCCCCATAAAGGAACCATCTTGTACTCCATTATGGTCGACGGATCTGGAAATTGACGCTGTCTGACTTTTTTTCTGCGGTGCCTCTCATTCCCGGTTTATCTTTTTTTTCGACCTCTAACACGGACGCGCGAAAAATGTTATTAAACGAAGTGTAAATGTCAGTGCGCGTATTAAAAATAGTTTTCAGATTTGTTTGGCAGATGTGTGTACACGGGCACGGTCAACAGAAAAATGAAATTCGATTCCATGATTGCATGGGGCGCGGAGCCGTACAATGCAAGATGTTCCCATGCGTGAAATCTGACGCGATTGCTCCAATCGATGTGGATGAAAGTAATGTTCAACAAAAATTGTGCCACCCACACATTTGCTAATAGCTTTTTTTACCAGCTAGAACTACGAATTTGTTAGTTTGATTCTGAATGCTCACTAGTAATTAGTTCGATACAGTAAACGACTTTATGGGATGTTCTGTACCAAAAAAAAGTTTATGCTAAAGGGTATCGGAATTCCAGTTCTAATTTCAAGTCTCGTCGCAAGAGATGCCATGTACTCGATGCTATCGAAAAGTATAAAAATTATACAGTGAGAATAGCACAATCAGAAAAATCTATTTTACGAGAAACGAAAATATCTCAAACATCATGCCTATCCCAGAAAACGTTTAACATATGTATTTCTGTATTCAAGAAATGTTTAAAATGACTAATAATTTCAATGTATTATATTTACCTACATCCTTAAAAATATACACATTTATTCGAAAATTTTAAATGACGAATAAATAAATATCGAATAAATTAAATTTATTCCTCACTCGCCAATGGCGAATAACTTAATTCACGTTATCCGCGAACAACGAATAATTAAAATTAGTCGTTATCCTGAATTAAATTTGCCGTGATTTTGTATAGCGAATTTCCTTCAACCGAACGTACACGACGCGAAACATCAATGATAGATTGAAAGACTATTTCCGTCTATATCCCGTGCATAATTGCTACGAAGTCTGAGTAAGCATGGATTTGCGCTACTGAAAACGGGCCGCCGACGGGCTTGCATAAGTAAACCAATGACACGATGATTCCCTTGAACTTTTGACTTGCTTTACAACTCTATGTAACATTTAAGAATGGATTACAGATTTCTGATTTACGTTGTACGTTCGAAGTGCTCGCCTTAAAATTAAGGTTGATAAGATCTCGTAAATATAAGATCGAGGACAGCTTGCGCGCCGAATAAATATATTTAGTCGGCAGTTAGCCACGAGCTGCGACAGCCAGGCGGAGCTATCAATTAAAAACTCCCGTACTTACGGTGTCGATAATTCACGAAACTTTCCGCTCGAAGTTCCCGCGCCACTTTATAACGAATTTCTTGCCGCAATCAGCCGAAATTAGAGCGACGACAACGCCGGGTGAAACGACGAATTCATACAGTTTAGAGAAGTATGAGCCGATATATCTAGCACCTGCGCGAGATCTACGGTCCCCGATTATGGTATTCCAAGCACGCGGCGGATAATACTTACAAATCGAATGGATCTGCGAGTATTTTTTTCTGATTAGAGGGAAACGAATTTATCGAGATCCGTCCGTGCCAAGAGGAATTCGGTAATATCGACTGCCTTTGAATAATGGCTCGGTCTTTCGATATATCTCACAGATTAGTTCGGCTATTCGAGGAAAGTGTATCAGTCATCTGAAATTCTCCACGGATATTTATTATGAAAGTCACGAATAATCCGGAGCCCCTGATAAATATTTCCCTGTCGATTTCAATTCTTCCGCGGAAGCAACGTCATACTTATGACTCCAATGTTTGCTGGGGCATTGGAAGGTGTAGAATAACATGAATTTATCTTTCAGCTCGGATACGAACAAGATCGGACGAATTATTTACTGTCGCGTACATTTTCAGATAATTGGAACATATTGTTCACGAATTCAATTGGAATATCAGCTCGTGGAATATAATCACGTGCGACAACTCTGATGTAGCTGTCATTCATGGGAGACATCGTTGAAATTAAAATTGTCCTTACAACTGCGCTGTCAACTAATAAAAGAATCGTATAAAAAATATAATTCAAATAGGAGGCTTTTATCATTTATAAAATCATATCGTTTATCATTTCTTTTAGAAGATTTGCACTTCCTTATCTCAATTATACATGAAATCAATTTATGATTTTTATCCATTTACCAACAATTCAACTTGGTTTTCCACAATTCGGACAGTTGTGTTTATCAAATAAAACCAATTGCAACATTATTCATAGAAAATAACAAAGTTTACAGTTTCCAAAAGCAGAATGGGCGAATTCTGTTCCGAGGAACGCAAGAAGGATGTATAAGATCCGCGAAAATCGAATGAGGACGATTCGGAACTATTAAGAAATTTCAAGTTGCAACCTGCTCGAACTTGTGGTGATTAATTTGCAGGGAATTATTAGGATTCGTAGATCGGATCTTTCACGATGGATAATACTCGATTATCCCGGACGTTGAGAAACAGTCGTACCATGCCGGGCGATTTTTGCGTTGGCCGCGATATTCGTCTTGGCCCGGTGAACCTGACTGATGCGCTCGACATCGTTCAAATGAACGTTTCCATTCGTGCAGCGGCGTTTTCTTCTCTCGGAAGAACGATCGGGAACCTATCGGTTAGCATCTAAGTGCAGATGAAAAATGGACACTCCAGCCAGCTAAGGTCGCGCAGTTACCTTTATATATCGCCGTTGGCTTTCAGCGGTGTCACGAGTCGAAAGTGAATTTCGATATGGTAAATTTACGAGCTACGTCGACTGTCAAAGTTTTTGTTAATCAGCCCCACCCGGCCGTCACCGTAAAAAAAACTCCGACAACTTCTTGCGTGATTAATGGCAGTCACGGATATGCAGAACGGATTACGTAGCAGTGCCACAGTTTTTCTAATTTCATTCGGAAATCCTCGTTTCTCGTTATCTTCGGGAGCTTTCGTTGTCGTTTCTCGCGAAAGCTATGCGAGAACAAGTTTTCTCCTACCTCTTCAGCGGATTTAATGATTTTTAGTTAGTTCGGATTTGTTTATTTCAGGCAGATGTCTATGCTGCTTGCATTTCCAAAATTATACAATGAGGATTGCGCGATGGGGATTCATGACAATTTGGGGATTTTTCGACCGAAACTAGAAGAAACTTTGATTAGGTTTTTGAAATAAATGCAGAGTTTTGGAAATAATGTTTAAGATAATATATTACGTAAAAATATAGACATGAAATTGATAGCGAAATAAATATCTTTACATATATTAACGATAACTGACCATCATATATTCTCAAGCATATCTATACACGTTGTAATGAATATTTCCGATTAAACTATAATAATTACGTTGTTTCTCTAGAATAGTAATATTTCTAACATATAAAATCCAGTTAGTTATCGGATACGTATGCTTATAAATAAATTCGACGTCACATGAGATCATTATCCGGCATATACACTGTAATAAAACAATGTATTAGGTTATTCAAATCTTTCGTATGATTTCAATGAAACAAATTCTATAAAAACGAACTTTCCGAATCTAATAAATTCTTTCCAAACAAGTAATATATTAGGTTGTCTTAACAAAGTATGGTGAAAGAGTTGAAACGAACTTTCTGAGGAACCTAATAGTATAAACCTTTCGTAAGCAAAAATAGCCAGAATACGGCTCTCTAATTTGATAACAGAAACGTCGGGAAAGTACCATTACAAAAGTAGACACAGAGTAATGTGAAACCCTCAAGTACGTCTGAGTGCACTTTCCAACCCTAAAAATGGATTTCATTATACCGATTTCGGACAACCAGTCAGCGAGAACCGGAAACGCCGGAAGCACCGCTTTTGAAGAAAAGGGCATAAAACTAATAACATCGCGATGCAGATGATAAGCTCATTTGAATCTGAAGAGATCTATACGAATGCAAATGCGGGAGATTCGCTAAAATATTTATGCGCATACAGTTCGGCCGAGTGCAACCGACTATTTTGATGATAATCCCATTTACATTCGGCCGTGCGTTCGTTTCGGTACTCGTATTATTCCGTTTCGCCAGGACCAGCCACTTTTATCGCGTCCTCGTATTAAAGTACACGCGTCCCACCGATCACGGTTCCCGGAGTCGTTTAAACGACCTCCCAGAAAGAAGCTCCCAGGGAATACATTAGCGTTCGAGCGACGTTCTCGGAGGCTCTGCCGTAGATTCAGCCTACAATAGAAATTCCTGCCTGACGAGCGCAGCGTACTGCCAAGCATTCAATTTTATTGGATGCGCTGAGACGCTCTGACGCGACGCTTTGCACCCCCTCGAATCGCTGCGAGCTTTCCGCTGATTTATTTTTTACTATTACAAAATGGAACTCCACGGTATTCGCCGGCATCCGGCTCAGCATTCTCCCACGCAGATGGATCTCTCCGAAATAATAAAAATGCCCCGAAATATAGACTCGAAGAGAAATTCGAAGCTTCAGTTTTTCACAGAAATGATAAACTTCAATTTGTCGGGCTTCGTAACCCGAGGGCGTGATCTCTCTTTTTCTTTCTTCTAGAAGAACCGAACTGATCGAGAAATCATGGTTGTTCAGAGAATAGAACTGTAGTAACTTGTACTTAAAAAACTCTACTGTATTGTGAAATGTTTGGTCTGTCTTTGACTGCATCGTAAACTGATTTCTATGAAGCATGAGGAAATGGCTGAACACTAACAAATTCAAGTAACGTCAATAACCGTTTGTATAACAATTTTTGAAGAACATATGATATATTTAACACATGTATATTTAAATCTTTAATCAACTGAAAAAGAAAGCAACGGAGACTGTAATACAATTGATTGCATAAATTAAGTTTTGGTAAAATCTCACGCAACGTGGAGATCTGACTGCAAGTATATGTTGCACCTTTTATTCTAAAAGATACTTTACACGTGAACGACATGTAAACGATGGAAACCTCGGCTGTGTATGAACTTTACCTAATAGATTCGTCGCCGTGGGCTTCGCCAGTACATTTAACCGTGTTATATCACCACGCCGGAGGGACCGAGCATTTAACGCTCGGACAAACCATCTCGTAGGAAACGAAATACACTGTGTAACTCCGTGCATTTCCAGCTAGACTGGGCCTCTGATTTACACAGCTAACCATTGCACGGGATGTCCCCAAAGATGCTGAAGCATACTACATACATGTATTTAGAATATTTAAAAAGCATTAAACATAAAAGGTTCTAAATACGTTGATGGAATTTGTAATAGTTTTAGAAATAATTTTAACGACTTCTACATGACAACTCTGAAAGAAATTACTGATAATTATTTGAAAACCTTCTGTGACTATTGACAAAATCATTTCCATCATACATTTTTAAAAGATTTTTACCTCGTCACAATTAGGACAAAGATTTTCAACAATACGTGTGTTCAAAGATTATGAAGTAATAAATACGTATTGTATTACAATCTACTGTTCAAACTAGAAAAAGATTCAGTCTTTTTTCGATTACTTTAATTTTTTATTATACAATTGACACTTCATGTGCTTCTGTAACTGTTTTGTGCAATAATTAATTGCTACACTGTCGCTCGAGCTATAATCGAAACATAACGTAAGTAGAATCAGCGAAGGATTGATCAGACAGCCTTCTTAACAGTCGGCCGTTCTGCAAAATGTGCAAGATAAAAGTTGAACCGGCTATAAAGAACCCATAGCAAATGCTGTCATTGGTGAATCAATCCTCGTCGGTTGCAAGATTTATAGCAACGCGCGTTTCGTTCGTCCGTTGGTTCGTGATAAAGCGCTGCATGGAATACAACGCACGCGATCATGCTCGTGTGCATGCGCGGCGTGCATCGGGATCACGGACGAAAAACAGGACGAAAGTATACCGACGTTTTCAGGAACAGGATCCCGAGATTTTCCAGCGGGCCAGTATTTAAAAATTCAGGCCAGCAGGAGTTACGACGCGAACGTGCCGAAGCAGTTGTTTTCGAGACGAATCGAGGACCGTAAAAACGACGTAAAATGACGGCACTGATTCCGCGCATCCTGTCGACCGTGCAAATATGTCAAGGCTTCCGATGAATTTTTCAGGGAACACGGGTTGATTATTCTTCTAACTGAGGGAAGGAAAAAAATACATCGCTTTTTAGTGTGCCATCGCACGCGTTGAAATCGGATGTACAATGAGACGCGAAAGTATTCGTACCCTCAGGACTTAATAACTTTCCTTCCGGTGGATTTAGAATTTATTGAGAGTTAACAACAGAGTACAACGAAAATGCTAACGTAAGTAAATTCTTACAGATCTGGCGTTTCTAACAAGACCTCATGCATATACCATTTGCACACGTGATTACGTCTGTTTTGCTTGTTCGTTATGTTGCAGACACATGTCAGTTTTTAAAGAATTTACACAGGTTCTTGTGGAGGCATTTACACTTTTACTGTCATATCAACTACGTCAAATATTTCATAACATCAACGTATTTTATTTCATTAAAATTAAATGGCATCAATTATATTTTCAACATAAAGCATTCTTACGTCTTGCAAATCCTAACAAAATTGGGAAAGTGTTAAACTATCATTTGGAAAGAGGATTTATATTGGCTACATTTTAATATAATCTATACCATATTTTTACTATGTATTATATTTACCAGCCATTGTGTATATCAAAACATTCCCTCCGGAAAAGTATTATACAGGGTGTCCCAGCATCGGTGGTACAACCGAGGTGGGGGTGATTCTACATGAAAAAATAAATCGAAAATAAAGAATACAATTTTTTTATTTGAGATTTCGTTCTCGAGAAAATCGACTTTGAATATTCAACGAGTACGCGTACACTTAACTATGGTTTAGATGAATATTTTCTTAGATAATAGCGGGATTATTCTACTAGGCAATGACTATATTACTTTTTTTGCAACTGCTCGGAATGACAACAAAATAAAATACTCACGTTCTTCAACTTTTTTGTCTGAATATATAACGAAAATTTAAACAATGCATTTTCTAAATCTCGGTAACTTATATACATGTTGAAATTTTCATTGAGATCGGTTAATGCATGGTCAAGCTACAGCCACTGAAAGATGTAAGAATTACCTGTGTTTGGTTGAAAATTGTGAAACACTGCAATTTTTACCATCTTTAATTGTTTACAGGTTATATCAAGGTCAACCGATTTCGATGAAATTTTCAGCGTGCATATAAGTTAGAAAGATCTACAAAAGGCACTTTTTTATTTATTTGTTATTCCAAGTAATAGCAAAATTAAAAATGAGTTTTCCAGTCATTGTCTAATCCGGCACTGTATGTTTGAGAATTGCTCGGAAGACTACGAAAACTTTTACGACTCGCTCTAAAATAGATTGTCTTATTTCCGTAATGCATTTTGCATTTACCCCAATATCTGGCACTAAATGCAAATGCTCATGCAAATTAAAGGTATCAGACATTCCTTCTGCTGAAATTCAGTTGAGCTTCATATTTTCCATGAGGATTGCTAGCGCGATCGTAAATATCAATGCGCGATATTAAAATCTTCAATTCACCGAGTTATACCGATTATTAAATGTTATGAAACGATAAACTTCCGAAGTTTACCGAAGCTTTACTAACAGTCGACGAGATCGCATTTTATAATTTAACGCACTTAAAATTCCAACGTGAATATTGGGACACTTATGTCCCAACATAGTTCTTAAAAGTGAATTCTATATATTTTTAGTTAGGGGGGTAGACTATAGAAGAAAGTGTCTTTTAAAGTAAGATTTACAATCATTAACGTTACAAGTTCCATTGCATCGTCAAATATAATAGGACCCATTCTTATTAAATCTTGGGACTAGTCCTGATCTGTGATAAAACTTCTCTGACAGAAATTTTTACACGAGTATAATACCTTTCTTTAACCAGGTAAAATTGAAACCGACCTGTCTTATTCGCCGGGCTGATTTTTCGCGAACAGGCCCAACATTTTTGATATACCATCGAACTTTTAAGATTAACTCCGAAAACGGGCTCCATACGTAGCATGTACACAATGCCGTTGACCTCAATACAGTCGCACAGTCTAGTTCCGTTTTTCTTGTAATATGATACTCCTCGAAGTTTGGTACCTGTGTGTGCGCTCTGAGAAACAATTAAGCAATCCATCTATGTCCATGCGGCGCATTTGGCCCCAGCCGATGGAACAGAATTTCAGGTCGACGTGCCGCATAGAACCCGTACCTGAGTAGCTAAGAACAGACATTCCTACTAACTTATCATATAAATATGTTAGCATTCTGATCACTTGATTATGTTCAATGAAACCCTCTGGTTCAGAGCTGTTCAACAGTTTGCCCGTACGGGCAGCGATTTTCAGACCAGGGCAAACACCGACCGGCCGGCTCTACGCCCCATTTCCGAGAGCAACGGTGCTCTTTCCTTAGCTCCACGTCGACTCACCACCAGTAACGACATGTCATTTGGCTGAAGACGAGCAGAGATCGACTGTAGGTTACGTCGGACTGAGTGAAATCGTCATCGCACGATCGACGTATAGCGACAATGCGTGGCGAGTGAGAGAGGAAAGATAGCAAGAAAACGTAAACGCTTCGCTCTTTATTTCCTCACGTGACAGAATACGACCACGTGTACAAAAATATAGAATACAAATATTCTCGTATAACTATATATATATTAAAAAATTTTCAGATTTTTGTAATATAACGAACAAGAAATTAGAAGCTATTTCAGTCTAAGGATATTTTGTAACGTTCCTAAGTATGCTTTTCATTGTAGTCTTATTACGATCTTCAACTCTAAAACTGAATGTATTAACATTGTAACATAGCCTTAATTCTAGAAATTGTCCTATTCTCCTTGCCAAAAAATGAAATTACAATATGGTTACTCGGAGTTACAGCTTCGCTTAAATTTTTGTTCATGTTGAGCCTTTCTTCCACGATCCGACAATTATTTTTCTTAACAATAATATTTTATCTTACAGCTCTAAAGAAAGTAATGTTATAAAAGCCCAAATCCACGTAATTGTGTTACAATTAGTGAAACAGACAGGACGCTTTTTTCAAGGGCCAATTATCGTGGTGTTAGGCACTAAAGTGTCGATGGCTGTCAAAGCACTCAAAAGAAGTATTTTTTAGCAAAGGAACGTTAATCCCTTGCACTATAACGAGTCGATCACGTGATAAAGATTTCATATAAATATTTCAATTATAACGAATCTATTCTAATTTAAAGTTGCTATTTAAATTTCTATTAAAAATCTACTGAAATTTAAATTTCTATAAAAATCAATTATAATTCAAATCTATAATAATAAATGCATTATGATCATTGATATTACTTCTATTTAAAATCAATTCTACTAATTTAGTAAATATGAGTGTTATTAACTTCTTCTGTCGTCGAAGTCTAGGTATAAAAGTATACGTAATTAGAGAAATAATTAACGTCAAAGAATTGCTAATCAAAGCAGTTATGCAAGAAAATGCAGCGCAAGAAGTTAACTGGTGTAGCGTCGACGGGATCCCGCTGCATGTGACTATATTTTCAGGACAAATTGACCGAAGCCGTACGAGAGCAAGGAAAGTTAGAACACGAGGGTTGAAAATTCCGACGCGACAATAACACGAAGGGGATGCCTATGAAAGTTCGCGGGTACAAGAGATGGTTCGTGTTCGGCCGGCCCATCAAGGCCAAACGATTCCACGGTCTCTATTCCCAGAAGAAAAGTCCTCGGCGCCTGCTACGCGGGCATTAATATTCATGCTGGCGGGGCCGGCCGATGGTTTAAACCGTGTGTACACAGCCCGAATCAAAACTGGCCCGAGTTGGCTAAGTAATAAGCATGCATGCGATGAAGTGATCTGTGTTATTAACATAGACCTTGCCCCGGCTCGGCGATCTATCGTGTTATTCCACTCCGTGAAACGGGCCGAGGCGGTTAGGCTCTGGCATCGATTCAGAGGGATCAGAGGGTCGCCGAGGAGGATGAAGGGGTTGGAAATTACTCGCGGTCACGCCAGCACACTCTCGACGCAACCCTTCGTCCTGTCGAGCTTTCTCGTCCCAGCTCTCTCTCTCTCTCTCTCTCTCTCTCTCTCTCTCTCTCGCTCTCTCTCGCTCTCTCTCGCTCTCTCTCGCTCTCTCTCTCTTTCTCTCGCTCTCCCTATTTTCCACTCTCGACGGTTCACGTCATCCTTCGCAATTTTCTCGGTCGCTTTCGGCTACCGCGACGTCTCACATGCGAACGCTTTACCAAAATTGCAATAACTCGTCCGGGATTCCACTTTGATCGCTGTCCAACGAGACGCGTGACTCTCGATATCTCCGCCACGAATCTACTCTCACAGCTAGGAAGACAATAATAACCTGTTGAGAAATTTCAACTGTGCCTTTGGTTTGTTTTCGTTCATAATTAACTTTATATTTATCGAATAAGACAGACCAAATCTTTTTATTCAAAAATAAACAAAACAAAAAGATAAAAGAATTTAATATTTTATTTATTTATTTATGCTGTGACAACCAGAAGACAATGACAAAATTCATCGCAGAAACGAAATCTTGATGTAGGACAAAAATGATCTTAATCAATTGCAAGAAACACAAGTTAAAGAAAAATGTATTTCTTCTTTGAATCATTTCAACGAATTAAGGAGAAGGTAAGAACGTTATATATTGTTCTAATGTATTCCTTGTTTGGTACTTTACCTTTTACAGCAGTACAATCTAGCCAGTATTCGATAGTTCTAATGCTAATGACAGTTTAACAATCAAAAATTTTTGAAAGTGCTATTGTTCTCGAATAAAACGCTGTTTCATATATACATCAACATAAACAATATTGCAAGCATAAGGGGAAAGGTTAATTGTATTTACAAAAGACAAATCCAAGCATATAACACAAGCCGTTATATTATACATTATACATGAACAACTTCCCAACCTGTGTCAAAAAGAACTTTTCACAGAATGCCTCATTGGATAATAGCAAACTACGGCCACGTTTACTAGTATTTGAAAAAAATATTTGCTGCAAGGTAAAAAAAAGCTATGTCTTGGACATTAATTATACGATTGGACCACGATTCTTCATGCAAATTATGATTGAATCTTTACCGAAATTGCGATAGTCCGCCGAGAATTCCATTCTGATCGGCGTCCAATAAGACACGTGACTCTCGCATAGATCATCGGCACGTTGAATCAGCCTCGGGAATACAACGCTGGAATTCGAAAGGAAATTACGGGCGCAACGAGCAAGGATCGCGCGAACCGTTTCTCCAAGAACGCGCCGCTTAACGTTCTCGTTCGTCGGCGAATGGAGAGAAATCATGAAGATGTCTTGCGGTAAGATAAATCAATGGAATACCGGCTGGGTCTGTCGGCAATAAAAGCGTATAGGAGCGCCGTGATTCCATCTAGCTAATTTGAATCGTCTGATGGTCTTAGGATTCTTATTCCGTTCGATCGCTCGTGGTTATGCCGAATAATACCCAATTGAGTGTAAGTGTGCACTTCACCGTTGAAAAAGTGCTCCGATCGATCCTCCATTTGGCGTATTTTAGATAACGTGATACGATCGATCACGAAAATATTCGGACACTTTTTCAAACGAAGTAGCATTTTTCAAATTTGACCAAATGACTAGAATTTGGTTGAGACATCGAAAGGACTAATTTACTAGACAGTGAGTGAACAATTTTTGTTGAAATGTCAACAAAGTAAACGACTCGCATCTTTTAATATTTTATCCGAGCCTATTAAAAATGGAGGGATCATATTTGTTTAGACATTTCGCCATTTGTATTTTAACCCTTTGCACTCGAGTGGCGACTCTGGGACGCCACTAAATACTGGTATAATATTTCTCAAAATATTTGTAATAATATCAGATTCGTTTACATTAATATTTATTAAGAATTATATAACCCTTGACATAACCTTAACATTGTAAATACTGTACTTGCGAATAGCCTCAATTTCATATGCATAAGTCGCAATAAATCATATAAAATAGAAATCATAAAACATGTTTTGGATTTCGAATTAAAATAGCTTCGAGTGCAAAGGGTTAATGTATCAAATTTCGACTCTACTGTGCATATAACTTGACTCTGCGTTAACCAATTTCCAGAAAATACATTGTTTAAATTTTCGTTACAGGCTCAGATAAAAGAGTTGCATACTTGAATACCAGATCGTTGAAGGAACGAACATAAGAATCCGTTAGGCACGCATCCTTCGTTAATTCCGCGAACCGCATCGAATGAGACCGTAACAGCGGGCCAAATACAAGCGCAACTATGAATGCATTCTGGATGTTACTCACTAATTAAACACGTGTTACAATTTCGAAGCAGTTTCGTTGGACGTGTATTAAATTCGAAATGAATCCGCTTGCATCGAAACAATCTTTAGTTCTCGGCCTTTATCGGTAAACTATACGTACCGTGAAACTTCAATTAAAAATCAGCATCCCGATCGATGCACGCGACTGCAACGCGGGGTCGCTACACGGCGGATACTATAAATGCCCCCGGTAAAAGCGAAAGAGTGCCGACCTACATATAAATTCACGAAAAGATTTACGATGACGTCGGAGTGCAGCGGCGCAGATAGAGGACAGTGCAGCTGGTCCCATCGTGTCTCGAAAAATATAATAATAACGGAACGACGTCTGCTTGAAACGAAACTCTAACCGGACGAACCGACGTGACCAGGAAACAAAAATTAATGTATCACCGTGAACCAGTGCACGGAGTGCTCCGCTATTCGACAGCTAAATTGTCTCGCTTTATCCTTTCGCATGCACGAGAAGCAACTTACATTTCTCAGAGGAAAGTGCTCGATTTCTCGTAGTAGAATGTCCTAGATAAAATGTTTCAACGTTTCCACATTGTTTTTCGACAATTTGAACACCTGCGGACGTGGGAAGCCAACTAAATTCTCTGGGGAAATAAAGACGGTTCTTGAGCATGTAGTGTTCTTTCATGACATCGACAGTGTCGAAATCAATGATCAACTTCGTTTGATCAAATAATTCTTGCAATTAAAAATTAAACATTGGAAATTCGAGAATTCGACTTGCCTAGTTGTTCAATCACCGTTACGCCATTTCCACGATTTTCGACGTAATAATAGTTTGAATCAGAAGAAAATAGAATGTGAAAATTCAAAGAAATACGCAACCGATATTTTTACCAAGAAGTCGAGTTTTTTTGTTAACTGTTGGAAACAGGTAATGCACGATGCCACGCATTTCCCGGACAAACGCATCGCATGAAAATGCTCCAACTACTTACTTTCATTACGGCGTTAAAACGGCCACCTGGCACGCTCTCGCCGCGTAGAAAATATTCTACGAGGGCGACGGGAAAAAAAGAGGAGAAAATTCTGAATAGGGGCGGCGGACACTAATAACCGGGCAAATTGGATGAGGAATTACGCGAGCATAAACTACGGTCGTTGGCGGGGAACGATTAGACGACGACAGTATGGAAAATGACCGACAATGGAGGGAATTGCGAGGCTGGGAGGTCTGCTTCTTATTATCTGCACTTTGCCCGGCTCGACATTCTTTGCGTAATTAATTTATTCGTTCTACTTGGGGAACGGTGTCTAACGCGGAGAGGAAATTCAAAGAGAAATTAAAATCGTTTCGGTGCTGCCGCGCCGCGAGCGAAGAAAATAAGCCGACGGCCCGCCGTAGCGCGATATAACGTCTCCAGTAAAGATTTCGAAGAAAAAAAAGGGCGAAAGGAAGGAAAGAATTTCTGCAAACTCATGATCCGCGTAACCGTAAAAGCTTAGAACTGCCGGAGGACCGATAAAAGCGAATTACCAATCAACGTTCGCCGGCGCGCCGTTTCTCTGGGATCACCCTCGCGGAACTTTCTTTTGAAATAAGAAAGTTCTAAAAAGAATATTCGAAACCGCGCGGCGAAGATCGATGCACTCTTGCCGGAGTATTGGAGTCCTTGATCGTACATCGCCATTAAATCATCCCTGTAATAGAGACGTCGTGCCAGCCGCCCGAGGTTTCCCGAAGGATTGCAGAAACAGCTGGCCGGTGGGAACTCCAACTTTGGAAATTCTCGACGGACAGTCGACGACATCATTCGTTAAGAACGACAAGCCGGATGTCGTCTTGAACGCGCATTGTCAACAGCGCTAACCGAAAGCTTGAACTCGTTGAATGTTCGATCTGTTCTGCGCTTGCAATCGCTTGAGCATTTTGACAGGCGACGGCATTGTCTCAGTTGACTGCTAAATTTATATCATTTCCAGGAACTGAAGCAGGTAAAATTGGTACTGTGTTTAACCTGTGACGCCATTACTACATATATTGAATTTAGATATTTCTCTAAATTTTGGCGATGCGAACTTTTTGAGGCAAATATGAAGAATTTAAATATGTATCTATTTCGGAAGAAGTCTATGAATTATCTTAAGGCCATGAAGACGATGCGTATGCAGTTTATCTAAGCTTTCTTAGATAAAGTTCGTACAAAACTAGTCTACTTTTCGAGGAAGAAGCGATCAATCCAAGAGAAATAACATATAACTGATCGTTATTGTTCTTTATATCTATTCACGGAACATCGATTGTATCTGTATGTAATTGTTAACGCGTTTTTGTGGCACGTCTTTCAGAAAACTTCCAACATTTGCGAGAACCGAATAGAACTGATAGAACAAAATACGAAAAGTAGTGAAAAATAATGGAAGCCAATTGTGATACCGAAACTTGGAAAGTTCTAACTTTTCAGAAAGGAGGTTGGAAAGAATTAATTAAAAAGATCAGGTTTTCCTTTCTAATGTTCCATTCTTCGCCTCTGTTCTTTTCCGAACAAATTGGTCGAAACAAGGAGATTGTTAAGGCAGCCTTCCAGTCTCTTCTCTGGAGAAGAATTCCTATAACAATCTCGTTGTTTCCGAGCGAATAAATAAGAAAGTTGTGCCGCGGCAACGACGACGGTCATTATATTTTATAGATTGGTTGATTCGAAGATAATACTTCGCGAATCTGTTTACTACAACAGTTTCACAATGAAGCTCAACCGAGCCGAAGGAAGAATGGAGGAACTCTGGCGTTCGAGCCGGCACCTGATTAAAGTGCTTCGATGGTGAAGCGACGCTCGTGACATTATCGTCGCGACGCATTTACAGGCACAAACGCGCGTCACTAAACCGTTTAATGCGAAACTCGCGAACGATCGTTTAAGCAGTGGACGAGGGATTTTAGCACGCTGCATCGTGTTAATATACAGCTCGGGACATCTCGATTTTATCATCTTGATAGCGCCTCGAACACGATGGTCAAACGCGTTGGTCTGATAATGCCGTCCCTTCTATCCTGTTCGCGTCATTAATCATCATCCGAGGAGAAATGCGCATTTCAGGAAGTTATGCAAAATTAGTCTGACATATGGGATAGCAAATTGCGACGGTTAACTGGCAGCTTGGCTACTGCGCAATCTCTGTAAAATCAAAGTAATTCACTTAGCGACCGAGTAGCTGAAAAATTCAGATGTTGAAAATGCGAATGAGATGCAATTTTTAATGCAACATGATATACCTTTGTTCGATGTAAATATGCGCCTAAAATTTGTCGCAAATTGTAACTGCTTTTTACGCATGACGAATAAAAGTATACATACTCGACATAACACAAAATATCACCATTTTTTCATGAGGAATGTACTCATCGAAAACAGTTAACTGATTAATTACGAATACAGCTAAGGTTGAATGCCAGTGCGTTTGAATGTTAAATGTAAGTCACAATCTTAGCGGTGCTTAACTCCGTTTATGATAGCGAAAGTTATAACTTCGTTTATGACAGTAAGTTCTCATTATGTACTACGTAAATCGGAGTTATTTATCACAGGCTATAACGACGCGATAAAATAGTCATGGTAGTAACGGAACCCTTTGTTTACTTATTGGAAGAACCCCTTACGTCCCGCCAAATAAGCACAGAAAAATAAGTAAATCCTCAGCGATACAAAAGAACACCATGTTCAGCACAGGTTTATTCAATCCTTAACGAACGACAAGCATTGGTTTAATCGTTACGCCGACAGGTTAGTTTTCGACACTGGGCAAATAAATTAATCATACAATTAATTATTGGCTCTGTCACTGGAAATCGGATTCCGTTTAAACGTGCAACGCGTTCGGTTAATATTGACGCCGCATTATCGGGAGTACCGACACAAGTTCGATTTAATAATAGAACGCTGCGTTTTCCGTTTCGACGCGCGAGCAGACCTTACCTGGGACCCTCCCGAAACACCGCCGCGCCGGCTAATTACTTCCTGGCTACCTATTTCCGTCGGTCGGCCCCGTCACGGTTGTCCTCGTTATTATTTCAACGATTCCCGTCGCCTAATATTAGAACGCACCGTAAATCCTGCGGAAGGATCGTCTTCGGGGCTCATTAGACTCCGTATCGTTCGCGTGGAATAAATTATGCAGGCTCCTACAAATTACACACCAACCCGTGCCACGGGCGAGCTTAATTGATACAAACAAAAGGAGGTGACACGTGCATCGGCGGTGTGCCGTACAGGTGTGCTGTGCTACGCTCGAGTTCGCCACACGTACAAGCCGGGCTTACGAAACAGATTTTAGCGAAGCATCGTGACACGCGAATCTATCTCCGTCACGTGACGGTCGGAAACGTCGATGGAGCGTAGCGTGACGGTCGCGAATCGCGATGGGATCAGGAAAAAAAAAGAGAGTGCTGTCAAATTCGTAATGGCACCGATGTACCCGGTTAAAAACGTCCCGCGACGACCGGCCGGCTCGTTAATCCGCGCGGAGAGGCTTTTACATAGCTGGCTTAGTCAATGTTTCATGGAGTACAATAGCGAGCCCCATAATAATCGTGCGACAACGATCGTTCGGCGCAAGGAACTTGATTTAGGCCGTTCGGTTCGACGACGAGCCTCCACTTGAAATAATACGTTGGAAGAGGCCTCTGCACTTTTTTTAACCTGAAAACTCAGCCCCGAAAGCTGGCAAATGTTATTTCATTTGTTTCTGTGAGAACTTGGGAATGAAATAATGCTGTCATTTACTATAATCTCTTAAACAAAATTTATACGATAAAAGATATATTTTCCGAATGTCAATAAATACTATAGACTTGTTTATATTATTTTAATTCAATGAAAATTATCTTTTCTAATTATGGATTTAAATAGTCTCATTCTTATAGAACTCATCTATGTCTGAGTCGCCTGCCCCTATTTGTCTCATGTTCCTCTAAATATAATTTTTGATACGATGCTACGTAGAAACACATTTTAAATGCCTCGAGATTTTGGGTGGAAATGCGTAAAATTTTTCACATGACCGTAGTAAACTGTGGATTATAACGAAAACTTGTTTTAAAACAATATAATTATGTCGAACTAATATGTAAAACATGTCTCGATCTTAAGGCTATCTAATTTTAAATTTCGCGCACATTTATGGTACAACGAATTCTGCGTAAATATTTTCTGTTTACTTGAGTCAGATTAATCCTGTCTTCGCGAAGAAATAACCTAAACGACGATCATTTTGATCCATGTATATCGTATAATCCTGTAGTTTGTTACATGTCGTGTTTGCTCGATTGTATTCTCTTCGATCGTAAAGAAATATTTTAAATATTTGAAAGAGAAGATGATAGTATTTTAACTAACCTTTAAATTACGAGAACGAAAATATTCGATTTTATGGATCATAAAGTACGAAATTCATGTACATCCCACGCACTACGCGCTTGAGTTAGCAACCCGAGAATAACTTGAAGCAGCATTCTCACCAAAATCTCTGACAGTTGAAACAGTCTCTCAGCGAACAGTTCAGGAATTCAATCAGACACAGCGTCATTCACAACCTTCAGTCACTCAGTGTCAATCAGGACACTGTTGTCAATGATCAGTACAGTATCATTCAGGACGATCATTCACTCAACGTCAACCAGGACAGACTCGTCAAGACAATTAACATATAACGATTTATTCTTACAAAGCTAACTAAATTCTATAAGGAGTCCCCGATACTTTAATTGGGCGATCGAGTTAATAAGATGCCGCGGTCGAGAGGTCCATTGCCATTTTTCAGACATCTATTAGCATACTTCGAGAGCTTGGAACTGCTAAAAGATAAAACCATGTTTTGGGAAGAAAGTAGACCATCCGAATGGCAAAAGACGACACTGATTTCCAAACAAATGTCGTTAAGTATTCTTTTGACCAAGTACATATCAGAGCTAATGAATTCGAACTTCGAACGAAAGCTTCGAATGGCGAACGTTGGCATAGATTATTTTATTTGCTTTTGCGAGAACGAAACTACTTGAAGATTAAGTAATGCCATTGCTTACACAGATTTGACAAAAAAATGCACAGTATAAGATACTTACAAATAAATCTATAAATATTTATAGGTGTCATACGTTTGTTTATATTCTTTTACTTCGATACAAATGTTTCTTTGTAACCGAGGACCTAAATGAGTTAGTATCGTTTTTTCAGGAACTCGTGTACTGTGTCTCTGTCTCTATTCGAGTCACGTTCCACTAAATTTAATCTAATTAAAAACATTTACAATTATGCCGAGAACAGTAATTCAGAATTAATCTCGTAATTAATTAAGAGAGAAACAGTATCGCAAAATCCTTTTACTTTGAACACAAGGGTTCGCACGAGAATGAAATAATATAAATGTTATTTGACTACTCTTTGTCTACATTCAATTACCTGAGAAAGCAAAAATTTTATATTTTACACAAGACTTTAAAAATCGACTTCTGGCCAGTTTCGGGGTCAAATACTCCATTGTGCAGCGTCAATTACACAGACTTTCGTAGCAACACGATATTCAAAATTTCAGATTGTCGAATTGCATATCATTCTCTAGCTTCTTTAATGAATTCCGACATAAAACCAGTGACAGTCTCTTCTAGAGAAGAATCTCGATTCTCTACGATTAATCGTATCGTAGAGAACCAATCGCGCGAGTAAATCCCACTCGGAATTTCCGTCGCGATTTCCAGCGGCCCCGGATAAAAGTACCGGCGAAAACAGCCGTGATGGCCGGAATACGAATAACTGCCCTGCCCGAAATTCGACACGTTTACGACATTTTTACGACCCTTCAATCCGAAATTTCCCGCCCCCTTACCCTCGAGCCGGCGCACACTTTCAGCCCAGTCCCAATCATGGAACCGTTATCTTCGTTCATGGGAAAAGTTTGCATCCCGCGCGTCAACCTTTCCGCAAACTTCTATTTTAACCCGGGAAATTGCCCGCGGCTACGACGGCCCGAGGATGTTGTTTCTTCCCTCGTGCCGTAGTGAATCGTTCAGGGTGACGGGCATAAATTAAATAGAAGGGTTATCGAGGAATCGTGACCGCTTTCGGCAAGCCTTCCTCGTTCGGGTTCGTGGAAGACTGCTTTATGTCGCGTGTTGGCCTAAGAGTTATTGCCAGGAATAGGAGTCGCTAATGGAGGCGGATTTAAGAATAATATCCTTGGAGACCCGCCGCTTTTATTCTTGCATGGTTTACGTGTGTGGTAAAGTGATTGCTTGGAGGAAGGACGTAACACATACCTGGATTTTCGTGCAGATGTTTCGAAAATATTTGTCAATGATATTTTATTTGTTATATTTATTCATTGCTCTCGGATGTTCTGTTGTAAAGGTCATAGCAAAACTTTGTGGTAGTCTTAAGATTAACAATTTTTATTTCATAAAATCTGTATCAATACAACTTTTTATCAATTAATTGTTACCAAGGTTTTATTATTGAACCGATCATTATTATGGAACCTACTGATCCGGTCAGAATGACCCGTATCACGTTTTTTATTTTAAAGTTCTTAAAATTATAAAGACTCTTTTATAGTAAATGATTGTATACATTACAATAGTAAAAAGTTTAAATACATTCAGTTCTGCAGTCATCATGAAGGATACTGAATTTCCAGGAAACGAGGCACTTGAATCCGGCCGATTATAAACAAACAACGCCTCCTGACTCCTGTCACTGTGTCGCTCCTCCATTGTTGCCTAGGAGCACATCAGACGCATGTGCCTGTGGTTTGTTTGGTTGTGTGCGCGCGTGTGTGTAGTGTCGAGACAATGTGAAACAGACGCACGATTACAAGATGCAAAAGCGTTGACTTATCCCTAGTGCATTAACTTCAGATTCTTCCGATGAACGCATGATTATATGTAATTACTAATTACTAATTAGCATCTTGATTAACTTTTCGTTGCATTATGCAGCAAACGTGCTGTGCTAGACACATATTTTTTATATTTATTTTGTATCATATGATTTTTTAAACGGTTATCATACACGTTTTAAATGTGTGTTCAATATTTATGAAGAATAAGTGAAAATAATCATGTCTTGCTCGTGCACTATTACTCTCATATTCGCAGACATGCAATGTACTATTCGATTATAGGAATTTTACGGATATCTTACGCCTACGTTAGCGGACAATGTTAACACTATGGCGTCCGGTGGCACGACGATGGTGCCACGCGAAAACTATCGGGCAAGCGCCGGTGACACCACGTTGGTGCCGTGCGCTTACAATATACTTACAATATACGCTTGTTACAAAAACAAAAAATCAGAAGAACAAATTTAATGTGTAAATCTTGTGGAGTCGCATTACACCTTGGAGATTGCTTCGCTTCGTATCATTTAAAAGAAAAATACTAAGTATTCAAAAAAATATGAGTCAGTCCTATCGGCGCCAAATGAAAGAATCTCGACTAGATGTACGGAGGGCATAGTGTTAAGAATCTGAAGATAATATCGAGAAACAAGAAAATGAAACACTATTCATAAACTAAATGAGGCAAGTGGCAAGAGGAATCGGTCGCCCGCTCCACCTAGCCTCTTCCAAGAGACGTGATTAGGTGGTGCGGGCGACCGAACCCCTTTGCTCCTCGCGTCGATTAGTTTATTGGTCTTCTCGTTTGCCTATAGAAGTGGGTTTCGGGAGGTCATAGAAAAGTGGGGAATACGGGCGTGCAAGTCAGGAGAAGCGAGCTGAATACCCCCCTTGCTCCTCTGCCGAAACGACCGACTTATTTTGAGCAACGGACAGTAATACAAAACCATACTGCAACCTTTGTCAAAATGAAAGCCTCATGGTAGGTCACCTACTATGCGAAGGCAGAGCAACTGAACCACAAAGACAAAAGTTCAACATAAAACGAGACACTGCATTAAGGTCCTAGGTCCACATAAAGAACACAATCAAATTCCTCTGAGAAGAAGAAGAAGAATTCTACTCTATTAAATAATAGTAATATATTTATTGCGCAAAAATGCGCAACTATTATTAACACTAGAACTACCAAAGCAGTCAAAATGACTGGTTTCTGACCTCGTTCTTTTACAACTCTTGACACCATAAAAATGTTTTTGCTAAAAATTTAAATTAAGAAAGTTTAAATAAATTCAATGTGTCGTTGTTATAAAACAATATATACTAGTCACGTTTAAGGCTCGGTAGTTGTGTTAATGTAACAGCGTAAAAGCGAGCCGGAATGAATAAAAAATGTTCCTTTTTAACAGAGCTTAAATAAATTCCCACGGCCCGACGTGCTAAACCGTGAAACGGGAATGTTTAAACACGAATAATGCGAAAATCGGCATCCCCGCAGGCCAAAGTAAATTTCGCGGAATCCGTACCAGTAACAGCCGGTACAGAAAAAGAACGCATCACCTGGCGACTTAATAAGAACAAACGGTGCCGTAAAAAGCGCGATCATGAGGGTATTTCTCTGTAATGAAACGGCATAAATCTATCGGGGAATCGCGTTGCCGCGATTGAAACTTACACGCTAACGTAAACCAGAGACGTACACCGACCCTATTATAAAAATTTGGCCAACGGATCGTATAATTCTAAATAAATGCGATGAACTTTCCGCGTGGGAGGAGCGAAAGCTCGACAGCGCGGTTTAGAATTACAGAAAACGTTTAATCGGCGCGGGATATGTTTTAAATCCTGCAAACACTCTTTCCGCAGAGCGGTGTGTTAATTGAAGACGGTGTGCAGCAGTGTTTACACTGGTCGCACTAATTGAAATTCCCTGCATTTAAACGACCTAAGTATTGATCGGAAGGCGAGATCCAATATTTGCTGAACTTCGGGCCGGACGCTAAATAAACACCGGTTACACGCAAAAAAGAGCGCCCGGAGCGGAGCCGTTTGACAATCGTGTGTGTCCGGGGGACAGTCATAAACGTCCTGGAACGGAAGTGGGTCACGCGCTATCTCGGGAATCGTGTCCGTCACTCGAAGAATTACTCAAATTGCTTTAATTAACTAATCCTGTTTTCGTTCGGCACACGTATCCAGAGGACTACCACCGGGACCCGTCTCGTCGTTTGCTCGATAACCAACCCCATGAACAATTGCCAGCTTCCCTGTTCGATGAATCCTGAATGTTCGCCGGGCTTCCTGTTCGAATCGTCTCCCGCGTACTTTTAATCGTATCGGCTTCGTAATTGAATTTCCGGATCGGACGACGCGGAAAAGCGACCAAACAGAGAGGGCGAAAAAAGAAAAACGGTAGAAACCGAACGAGAGACGGAGACAGAGAAAGGGAGAGTCAGAGAAACTGCCTACCAACTTCGTGGAGCTTATCGATTCCGGGAACAATAAATAAAACTCGGTCTTAAATTAACCATAATTAAACTATGCCCGGTTTTTGCCTCCGCCGCGAGTCGCCGAGAAAATAGGAGCTCCGCGCAGACCGAAGCTGCGAGTAATACCAGCTTTTAATTACTCGCGCGGAAGCTCAGTTGCGCGAATTCCAAAGAAGTTTGTACCTGGATACAGGTTTCATTAACCGCGGAAAGATAACGGCCGACAATCATGCTTTTTATCGGAACAAAAGGCCCGTAATTAACTGCGTAATATTCCATTGTGCCCGGGAACGAGTAAAACGGCGTGGTTAAAAGTTGTCGAATGGATTACGCGGACGCGTCTTAAGGTAGTGGAAGAAAGAATACATTTCGGAAGTTAACGAACGTGTCGCGTGAATCATGGCAGACGTAACATGATCGAGACGTTGATCATTCGCTAGTTAATCTATGTTTTTTCATCGAATCTCTTGAGTAACCGCGATAAGATCGTTCATAGTAACCAAAATTAGCAGATAACGATTCTATTTGAAATAATTTGTTTATTAGGGTGGTCCTTGGCTATAGAAATAAAATATTCTGTTACAGATTTGTATGGTCTTACCCCCCTTCCCTTAGAATAAGATACTTGGTAAGAGAATGACGTGCTCAAAATTTAGAAGCAATCGGACAATGTATTCAGAAAAGATCAAGTGTCATAATTTATGGTGATGAGACCAAAAAATATCGAAAGTCGAAAAATTGAAAAATACATAAATCGATTAACAGAATGTGCAGGATGAAATGGAAGAAACGGGCGTAGGATCGTTTTTTCTTTTCTGTAAATGGCGCTAGAAAATGTTGTGTGTCAAAGGCTCCAACTACATAAAAAGCCTGAGGCAATGGGTTACAGCAGCTTGCATTGGCATAAATCCAGATACGATAACACATGCACGCGATTCAGCGACACAAAGGCTACAACTTTACATCAATCTGGAAGGTCAATCCTTCGAGCATCTCCAACATAAGAGAATTTATTTTACTGCCGTATTAGACCCCGAATGACCTTCATCGATCGATTTAACTATCGCAGAACAATGAAAAAGAATTCCATTGCATTGAAAAAGATGTCACCTACGCGTCCACCTACGCCAGAAGCGTGGGTACAGCATGTTCTAGGCACGCTTGCAAGGTTTATAAAAAGATCTTGCCTTTCTGACGGTAATTAAATGTACGAGTGACTGCTTTAAAAATGCTGTGAAAAAATACCAACAACAGAGATTTCATTAATGAAAAACTTAACACGTCATTTGTTAGATGAAGTTTTTTCTTTAGTAGGTCAAACATTGCGGAAGACCTTACAACCCACGATTTTGCTTTGAATGTTTTCTTGGACAAAGGGTGCTAAATAAAGCCTATTAATATGTGAGGAAATCAATTGTTTGTATCCGCTGTAGTAAACGTTTTAAAGTACCGTATGCGTCTCTGCCTTTATCGGGATGAAAAATCCCCTACAGCAGTTAGACGTGAACAATTATACATTCAAGTCAGACAACAAGCAGTTCAAAATTTCACATGGAAATATCCGACTTTTAATGCCAAAATCTGGAATATAATCTTTTAATTTGCATCTTTTAATTTACATACTTTATCTTACTTTCGGATCAAATTTATTTGTTCTCCGCCATGGAAAAACAGAAATAACGACGCATTGTATATGGAGAACGTGGGCAACCGAGAAATTTCATTTCTAACGTAATGATAATTGCTGTGTTACCATTTGTTTGGAAAAAAGATGTTCGCTTGAAATTAAAAATCAGGTGTTTCATAATGCAATTTCCTAACACAGTTAATCCTATCAAAACATTATTTAAACTTTATCTACCTAGAATGAAATGACATGGCGGAAACACTCCTGTCTCATGTTCCAGTTTCCGAAGATTCTTACACATGTTTCAACTCCCCTCGTTTTAAATTAAATAACATTATTATTTGAAACGTTTTCGTTGTTTTTAACTACAATCATCGTAAATGAAAAGATTTGGAACGTGTCAAAATGGCGCGTCCCGTGAACCCGTAGATATTGTTACACAATATGTGTATAACTGAAATTATAATCTATGACCGCTATTGTACATGTAGGAAATAGCTTTGCCAGACTCACCAGAAAGTATACAGCAAACGGCATAACGAGCACGGCGACGAGCAAATCGGCGACAGCTAGGCTGACGATGAAGTAATTGGTGACGGTCTGCAGGGCCCTCTCACGCACCACCGCGAGTATAACGAGCACGTTACCGAACAGCGTTAAACACGGCACGATCACCAGGATTAGGGCCCACCAGCTATTGGCGTCCGTTTTCTCGTCATCGGCAGTCCCGCACTCGCCGACCGTGACAACTCCTGCCGCGGTTCCCGCGACGATCGACGATGTACAGTTCACGGTCCCGTTCAGGCTTAGGTTGCCACTTCCGGCGTAGTAGGTCAGGTTCACGAATTCGTTCAGCTGGTTGAAGTAGCCGTTTAGGTCCTCGAAGTCGAACAGACCGGTGTAGTTGTCGGTGCCGAGGGTCGTCGACGAGTATCCCGACGACGACGAAGAGGACGAAGACGAGGACGATGACGACCCGGTGAACCACGAGTCGCTGAACGTCGAGCCGATCGTCGTCGAGTCGTTGTACCAGGCCAGCTCGACGCCGCTGCTCGGACCGTCCCCGTCGTTTCTCGAGAGGATACCCTCGTCGTCGTTCAGGATGGTCACGTCCGCGTTGAATAGTTCGTCCGGATGTCGCGGATCCTCCGACGACAAGTTCCTCGCGATGGATCCGAGCAGAGACCCGTTCCCCCTCGCCTCCATTTCGATCTACTTCGGATCCCGCGCGACTGGAGGCCAATTACGAGATCTTCAAGCGTCCTGGCTGGAGATTCGTTTCTGCGACTTTGTCGGACATCTTCTGGCTGTTATCTTCTACTTCTCTATTGCTCTTTATGTCTCTTGGTCACTCTATCTGTTTGTCTCTCTCTCTCTCTCTCTCTCTCTCTCTCTCTCTCTCTCTCTCTCTCTTTCTTTTGCGCTCTCTCTCTTTCCCTCGCTCTTTCTCTCGCCCTCTGCCAACGGTGCTCACAACGACAAGGCTCTCCTCAGTCCTCTGTGTACGCAAGAAACGAGGTACTGCCTCCTGTCCTTCCTGCCTTCCCGCCGATCGCGCCGACCTCCTCCCTTGGCTTAAACGCGTATCATTGAAATCCCCCGCCGAGAATCTCTGTAATGGGAAAAAGGTTCGTGGTCAATGCGATTGCTTCTCTATCCTATAAATCCTTGCGTATTTCTACGGACCGCGCGACTAACCGTACACTGCGAAACGGGGGCGCGAACGCCGACCATTTTCTTCTACCCGAACCCCTTCGCTGCGTCAGATTCCATCCTTCGCAGACAAGGGCTTTTTAGAGAACGACAATATTTTCATTGAGGAACGACATTATGTATCAAAGATTCGAATACGTCGCACTCTAAATTGTGATATTTAGTGAGAAAATGATGGGCTCCAAATGTGAAAGCAATTGGATAACAATACGCGTTGACGTTAAAATTGAAACATTTTCGTGATTTCATTTCATTTTCAGACGTAATTGTATTTCGTTATTTTAGACATATTGTTAAACGTTCTTGACTAAAAGACAATGTCATAGATGAATAATGATGAACTTTATGTGTTACTTCTGAACATATAAGAAAACAAAAATGTATTCTCTTCTTTTAAATAGAAATGAAGATTCAATTTTTCTGTTATCGAGATTTGGCAATTGCAATAAATCTGGACATACAATAAACATCAATTTTCTCTTTCGTGCAGGAATTTATTACACATAATCTGTGAATAAAATCGTAGAGCAAGGAGTCCAACTATTTGGATTCTTTGACGTCCACCATTGCGAAGAACAGAATGTTATCCAATTTACAGTAACATTAGTTTCTTAACTTTTTCTATAATTTATTCTTAACATTATCTATATGAAGATAGATTAATTTTGCATGTTCCTATTTAATGAATATACCGATCAACTAATATCATTAAACGATCACCGATATAATTATAAAATATTATTCTGAACCCATCAAATACCTTTTAGTAAATTTATTTACATATTTTAAGCCGTAGTCAAATGCGTTTAATCCAGTGTGCTAAAGCGATTTGCAACCCTAACACGAGAGCCGCATTGAAAAATTAAGCGGTTAGCAACAGTCAAAAGCGTGCTAGTCTGAGTGGCATATTGAATATTAAAGCAACGAATTCGCGAGTCCGAATTAACGGAGGTATCCGATATTTACGGTAAACAACGAACCCGCGATAGCCTAAAACTATATTTCACGTGTTTCAAACTTTTTCCGTTTAATTATTCCGAAACAATGTAGAGCTGTCCGTGTTCCTTTCGTGCCACCGTTGGAATAGAATTTCCGCACTCGCCGCATTCGATTCGCAGGTTGCTCGGATAAATATGCGGAAGGTCTGTATGTATGCCCTTACTAGCATTTCAATGACACATAAGTATGGGGATATGGTTCGGACTGCTAATAGGATGTTTAAACGGAATTGAGGCTCCTTTGTGCATTCATGCGTGTATGAATGACAGGGATGGAACGAGAATGGATCATTCAAACAACCGAATCTAATGAAAGGAATATACGGAATCAAATCGCTATGACACGTTACGTTCGACAGCAAATATTTGAGACGATTTGGTAGTTTATACGGTTTACAAAAGGTAGATCGACAATGTTCGAATAATCGCGAACAGAACAAAAGAATGTGAAATGTTCGCCAAATAGCAGGCCAGAAAAATGCAATTTACATTTCACTGCACACAATTCCTGTCCGTTCCTTTGTCACACTTAATACGAATTAAATTCATTCGTATGCCACGATCAATTTTCAAATAGCATTCACAGGCAGTCGAACGTTCATTGTGAATAGTGCGCAGAGATTGAAGGACCGAGAAAGGGGGATCTCCTCGGTATCGGTTCGAGAGTATCGAGTTGGGTTAATCTAGAACGCTCGATTATTCACTGGAGTATCACATACTTTAAAGCGAGAACGTTACCGAAACAACCGTTGTGATTTAGCCGGTTCAGGAGCTGAATCTTGGAATCCATGAATCACGGAAACGAATGTCGCCGAGCAATCTCAGAATTAAAAGAAAAGCCACGAGCGCTGTAACCCGGTCGGTATAAAAGTTCTGGCTTTCGGTGTCTTCGTAGTAATAGGTTCGGGTACACGCGAGCTGGAGGGGTGGATTGACAGATGGACAAGCATTACCGTCTTTCTCTTCGCCTTCCTGCGCAGACACGCCACCATAGGAGAGGTAGAGAGAAAGAGAGACAGGGAGAGGGAAGAGAGGGGAAGGAAAGAGAGGGAGAGAAAGAGAGGGAGAAAGAGAGGATAGGAAAGATTTCAAGACTGTTGGAACGCGGCATCATCCTGGAGGGACCCTCTTAAGGACAGAAATCATCTCCTTATCCCTCGGGATCATCCATCCCTGCCGATTCCCCTGTTCTACATACACTTAGCCGACCGGCTCAAGTGTATCATGGCCCGCTATCTTTCAAACTATAAATTTCTCGGAGGAAGGTGTCGCCGGCTGCGAATTTCGCGGGATATATGAGCGTAATGGCACTCAAAAGCGTTAAGAAAATGAGGTAAAACGAGAGCCACCGAGTACGCCACTTTTAAACTTTCAAGCACCTTGACACTAGGGAGGCCGTATGCATATATACCCGGTGACCGAGGATTTTCAGGCGATTTTTCAGACGACGAAACTGTACCGACCCCGCGCGTCCGCTGCGAGGATCTTTCAGTGTCTGCCTTAGACGCTGAATATTCCCCGTGAATGATTGCTCACGTATTCAAAACGATTCCGGTTTTCTGCTGAGAACTGGCTGACTGATATGCGCGAAATCTTGTTGGAATATTTTTAAACAGAACCACAGCGAAGCTTCCAGATGTTCTGCAAACTGATTTAGTCGAAAGTTTACTTCGTACCGAATGTAATCATTTTCTTTTCTCTCGCTGCATATTTTACCTTTACTGGATGGACATTTTTCGTATATCTTTGCAGCTGATTTGAGAAAAAATTTGTACTTAGTATTGAAGCACCTTTTGTATTTTCTAGCTCGCACTAGTTGGTAAAGAAGAACAATCAATCATTGTGATAATACTCTTAATGTATTTATATCTAATAAGAACGGATTCGTATATTAAAATTGTAGGAAAAAGTACATTCTACCTCTTGCAATTGAGACAGAAAATTTGCACTTTGCCTAAACCTTTTCAGTATGCATGAATCGTGATCGATGAATAAATGGGAAGTTGCTTTCCCTATCAACTATAGCGTAAATGCTCTCGAGACTAATGTTATCGTGCATCCCAGAACAAGGTTGACTAACGCCGGGAATTATTTAGAATTTGAACGCAAGCTTCTTGGCCTCCTTAGCGACACAGCGAAACAGCTCTAGGCGTCAACATTCCGTAGCATCCCGTACAGAATGCGTTCACGAGAACCGATGGTAGTCGCTGATAAATAGCTCAAAGCTGCCGTCGCATCGCGCAAGCGACTCGTAAAATATGAGTCGCATTACGTAATAATGAACGGTGCTCAATTTTGACAGCGTAACTGATGCAATATTTACGTGGAAGACGTCGTCGGAGAACCGGAAGACCTCCGGACAGGAAACGAGACATAGCGCCGCTTTCTACGTCCGCTTTTCCCTCACCCCGTTGATCCCTTTTTAAATCGCCCCGGTTCCCAGGCTTTTTAAAATTTCTCCATGTTCCAGCACGCGTCGTCCCCGAGCTTTCCTTCCTTCGGTTCGTCTAAGAAATATTTTCTGCGTGAAAACGACTGCCACTCCGCGCGCGATCGTACTAAATGTCACCGGCGAGACAGCGCGCCGGCTGAAACAAGTTTCGAGTGCAAAAATTTTCTATCGTATTTTCGCTTGAGATATTTTGAAATGTTACGCGACGCGCCCCTCCCGCCCTGCCGGAAATTTATCTATCTGTGTGTTTGCTTTATTAACGGGCGATATGTCAGCCTCACGCGCGGAGGAAATGTACACGACCCTGCCGGATTACAGTATCGGAATATAATAAACACGTCGGCGTAAATTACCCCCCGTAGATTTAGTTTTAAACGATTAACGACGACCGCAGGTAATCCGAGTTTTTCAGGTTACCTCGTAGTTGAATTCGATGAAGTTTCGAGAATTTGTTATTATTGACGTAACGATGATTTAGATATCGGATATATCTTTTTCAACCGTCAATTGTTAAAGCCATTATTTATTACTTAACGCTGGTGTTCTCGTTTCCTTATTAATCGCCGTCGTCCGTCGACTTTTGAAAGTTTCAGGTTAAACGGCAACTGGCAGATCCGAGTGTAGATTTGTTATTTTTAACGATTGAATACCGAGCAGTGAGCGGCGTCCTTTGAAAATTAATTATTAATCCATCGATTTCGCGGGAATCCCGGCGACCGTTGTAATATTTTTCAATCTCGAATCGCATTTTACGGTGCTTATAATTAATCGCGTCGGAATGAAACTGGTTTCCTTCGAGCGTCATTCTTTCACGAGTTCGGCCAGCAGCATGCTGATCTCTGAATATGTAAATATGCAAAGCAACGTTATAATACTGAGTGAAGAATGTAGTGTTGAAATTTTGTTCCCGAATGACTGGTCTGTTATTTCCCTCCGCATCAAAACGCGCCGCGTGCTTGCACTCTCTTTTTCTGTTTTTCCTCGTGGCGCGCATGCCATTACATGCATTATTCCCCGCACGTATGCAAACCAGAAGGACACACGGGTTCTAACGTTTCCCCACGATTTTGCCTTTTTACTAAAAGCGAAACCGCACGCCGACTAATGTACTGTAAATTTTCCATCAGTCACGTCGTTTTTACGCGTCCCGTTTCAGTGCCATTCTATGCGACCGGATTAAAATCTCGCGGCCGACGACAGTGGTAAATATTTCGGTATGCGATAGCGTAACAGTCACGCGCAACCCTGTCAAAAAGCTTCACGCACGAAATGTTTGTTCAACTACCCAGAACGAGATTAATTCGTCCCGTCCGGTTTTTACTTGCCTTGCGAAACGGCTGTTGTCAACTGTTACCGCTTTTTTCCACGGTTAGTACAGTCCGCTGACTCTCCATCGCGGTGTAAACGCTAAACGCGTTTGGTCAGCGGAGATAGCGAAATTGTACCTTGACACGTTAACTGACTGAGGAATTAGTCAAATCATGGGAAATCGGAGTAACCGATTTGTGGAAATAATAATTGTTGGTGATATTTATTACTTACAGCTTCGGTTTCAACCAACGTTCACCCTTAGTTTACCAACTCGATCTGTTTCTTGTTTTGAAATTAACAGAATAGTAGACAATTAACACTTTACCGACCGGTCATTCGGCTATAAACATTTTTATGTTTTCATAACTGTAGCATTAAGCAATATTTATTCTATCTATTTTATTTATTTTATTCATCGTGAAAGCTATTTAATACTTTAAAAATTATGTAATAATACCTCAATAATAGCTAGAAAATTATTGGTTGTCATGACAACCGACTCACAGGCTACCGGTTAGGGTGAAAAGCAGATTTATAGGCTACCGGTCGGTAATGTGTTAACATTATCTGGAGGCCAATAATTTATGAATTACTGTAGCAAGTATTCATAATATCAAAATTACGAAGTACTGTAGCAAGATGAAAAATGTGTCTAATCGATAAATTTCGGCATCGAATAACCGAAACTGAATAATGCGTTTATGCATCTCTATGAGAATGTAACGTTGCACAACCTCGTGATGACGAGACTGCAAAAGTTTCAACGAAACAAAAATGTTTTCGCTTCAACCGCAAGAATTTGCATAAAAATTAATCTTTAGTACTGTAATGTGCAAAAGTGAGTACAGAACGTTTAAAACGCAATAACTTCATTAACATGCTACTAATTACTGCCAGTTATTGTTTCAATAAATACTGCATATTTCCAAATTAGAAAATGCAAATTCATTTACGTCGAAACATTGCAAACTTGATGACTTAGTGGAGTATTACATGAATTTGTAAAAATTAATGATAACTTGTTTGTGGGTTAAGATTGAATTAAATGATTCGAATTCCTTTTTAGATTTCAGACTGACTAGTTTACTAAAGTAATTGGATAAAATAACAAAACCAAAATAAATAAGATGCGTTTTACAACTTTTTCATTCGAGTAACGCGAATGATGTGACGACGATTTAAACAATGCATTTGATATGCCTCGGTAACGTATATGCACGTACAAAATTTCACTATACAAGCCTAATTAAACATAGAACGAACTTTCTGTGTGTTTCCTATTTCTTACAATTGACGCAGATCCACAACTTCCTGATCTACACGAGACACACCGCATCAACTAACACCGAGTTACCAACTTAAGTTAACAGCGAATAACAGCCAAAAGAAAGATGTTAGTAAAATCGACAATTCCAAACTTTCACCCGGCAACTACTCCGAAACTTCGCAACGCTACAAATTCGCAATTCTCAATCATCGTGAGAGGTACGAACGCGCCAGTATAATTATCAAAGACCGGAGCTTTTCCGGCGCGCAATCCAAAACCTCTGGCAACACGCGAGAAATATTAAAACACGGGAGGCTGGGGAACGCGTGACAAATCAGTGAGAAGGTAAGTCCTTGACGCGCGCAGTCCTCGAAATTTCCGCGCCTCGCAAAAATATGCCGGTGGCTGTGTGCAATATATTGCGAAGACGACGAAGGCAAACAAACGCAATAAGACTGCATACAAGCCGGAATTATGACGTCGCGATGGCGCGAGGACAGAGCGTTCCGCGCGACGCCTCGCTCAGAATAAAAGTTAATCTCAAAGGATCGCGTAATTCACGCGAACAAGCTTCCGCAAATGTCGAGGGCCGCATAGGAGCGCCATGAACCACGGAAACGACAGATGTTCCGCCGAGGATTCCTGGAAATTCACCGGAAGCCGATCCTCCGGCGCGGTTCATCGAATTCGCCTGGTTTCCAATCGGCCCGCTCGCAGCGAACCCTCGCGCCCGCCGCCACTCGCTCGAGCGTGTTTTCCCGTGGAATTGCGTAAGTGATGCTGCATACCGAAAAGGAACGCTTTCCGGTTTCGTTCACCGAACGGGTGGCCAATATGCAATTCATTCCGCGGCGAGACGGCTTCTGTCTCGGAAGAAATGAAATCGCGCCGCGCAAGATTGATCGTCCGCGCGGCTTACCTGTGCAACCACAGAGAGAAGAACCGCGATGCACTGCGGGAAAGAAGATGACTGGCAGACAACAATCGGATTAATCACCGAAATAATTTATTATTAATTTCGGACGACTAACGAGGGGATTGCTGCGCAACGAGACCCTCTTTACCTCGAGGATCTCCCGCAATTACTTTTACCGCTGAGAGAGCTGAAAGAAATTGTTGGATCGAACGAGACGCTGCGTTCATCCGGAGATGACTACAACCCCTGACAAAAAGTTTCCGATCGGATCCATTAATACGAAATTTACTAAAATCATTGATTGATAAAAAGTGTAAAATACTGTTATTTGTAATTACAAGTAATGGGAAATTAAGAAAAGCTTTATATAAGCTTTATATAATTATTTATTTAATTCTTTTGATTTCATTTATTTATTTTATTGTATAAAATATTTATAACATGAACTTATTTCTCTTTTATAACCTTTATTTTTATTATTTATTTATTTCCTTTCATTTCCCTTTTATAGCCAAGAACAATTTGCATCTTAATTTTCTGATCTTACCTCAGACATCAGAGAAAGTTCATTTCTATTAAAAATTATATTATATATTCCTCGTTGATTTATATCAAACTAACTATCCAGTAGTTTTAAGTTACTATTCTGTAGTTCCAATAACGCGAATTAGTACAGAATGGTTCTTTTATTTGCATAGCTATCGTTCCCTAGACAATAATGTCTCTTTGATGCCAACTAATCTCTAGCTCGCACGATGTTCCAATTTAGACAAGCGCGCTCGGAAAGGAGAAGTATGTGCTCAGATTTCCGATTTAACCTCGTTAAACCAGCGGGGGAGTCGCTATCAATTTCTTTTCTAAGACATTGGGAGGGACACAATGACAGCGAGTGCAACAGGTTACACGTCCTGCATTAAATTTAGGGAAAACAAAGCGTGCCGCGCAACCCGCTCACATCCGTGAAGACAATGACAGATTTCAAAGATGCACGGATTTGGCAAGTTGAATTTGTCGCTGGTGTGTCGTATTAAGTTACTGTTCATTACGGAAAAACGCATGTAAAAAGTATCTAAAATTCTTGTAAGAACTAGAACAATTCGTTCAACCATAGCTAGTCGAAAACGTATAATAACATTCCTTTATCAAGATTTCTAATTAATGCTGTATTCTATAGTGAGAATTCGATAACGAGCCTTTTTTACTTCGACAAACCTAGCCAATTACTTTTGAAACCATAAAATATGTTTAAAATTTTGTAGTTTTACAATAAAATCTGCCATACGCAATTTGCGTTTTGTCAATTCAAAATAAATTTTTAGTTTTAATAATTTGAAATGGTAAAACGTAAATTTACGTGGCGCGTGCGTCAAGTGTTAAAATGTGCATCATCGTAATCCAAAAATACAAGCATGAGTAAAAATAACGGCTTCTGGCCGAGCAGTTCGAGGCGGTGCCGTTTCGCGAGGGATAATTACATGGATTATTAAATGCAAAATCGCTCGACATGCGCATACTTTGAATATTTATAAGTTTCTAGTGTGAAACGACTTTCACAAATTGTACATTGTTACCCGAGCTGTTTTTCACGAGCCCGAGTCGAACCAGCAGCTATCAGCTATTAATGCGCCTTCAGATCTGGTCGGAGTAATTCAATATAATCTAAAGGAGCCTATTTCCCGAGCCTGTGTAGTAATCATTCTGATATAACGATACCAGCATCGCGTTAAGTAGTAAAAGCACGCATTAGGTCCGGCAGTGGAACGGCCCGTAATAAGGTCGACAGCACGAAATTCGACGGTCATTATTCTTGCGGCTTATCCTGTTCCTCGCGCGAGTGCCGGAACAGCGTTAATTCAAAACGTTCTTGACCCGCGAGATTACGAATATCTGCTACTTTACGCACGCTATCCGACTTTATCTCCCTAACCGTGCCCCGAACAGTGTTGACACGACGGAAATTATAGCGGGGACCAAGTAACTTGTTCGGGCTCATCGTTAAGCAAGTTTAACTCCCTCTCATATTCTCCCGATGCTCCGGTAAATCTCGGGAACCGAGCAAGAGGAATGGAACGGCCGATAATCCAGAAATACGTCACCCTATTCGATATAATTGTAACCCGCAAAATTGTTACGAATTAATAGAACGTGAATATTCGGCCCACCCCCGATGCCATACATCGCCGCTCCGATCGGCTGCGAGAGGTCGCGAAATACCGGTGCAATCGAAAAACTAGTGGCAACGTGCAATAAAAAAATAGAAACAGTGCAACGATACCCTGTAGTCGAATGTTCCCCCCTCGACGTCATCAAACGGCAGAACTACGGTCGAAATTACTGGTTCGTGTTCCCTTATAAAAAATGACGGAAGCACGTTTATCGGATATTCGATTTGGCGATTTCTCGCGAATGCGAAAATATTTATTATATTCGCAATAATCGTGAAACATGGAATGGTTCATTTCAAGCCGTTATTCAATTGCCATTCCGCTCGCCGTCATCGTTCAATTACTACGTCATTGCATGACGTATACGTAGTAATAATATTTTATTAAATTACGACAAGTTTCATCAGAAATTTAATAAGAATAAATTTTATCAGAAAAAGTCATTAAATTCCCCGAATACTCTCCAAAGCGGAGTGTTTCAAATTAATTTGGCTTTTTCTACGCGGAATGCGAGGTCGTCTGACACGTTCTACGCTTTCTATAGCTATGTAAATGGAAGCTATTTCTACCAAAATCAAAATAATCATAAAATTATAAGTAATTTAAGAGTACCATAATTAGCTTGAAAGAATTCTTTGCGCTTTTTAGAACAATGAAATGGGCAAACTTGATATTCTTATATAATTACGTTGGTGGGCGGTCAGAAATAACTGTTATCAGCAAGAATACAATGTTTCCACTTTAGATTACAATCGAATTAATTATAACATTAAAAAAAAACTGCACCGTCTTTAATAACACCTGCGATATGTAACGTGCTTACTCCAAACATGGTCAAAATCGTATCTACTTTTTACACGAATGTACAGTGTCCCACGAATCATAATTCACCATTCTAATTGCCACTATAATTTACAATTTTAATCTCGATTAGTACATTAATTCAGACTTTGCATACCCCGATCATCAGAAACAGAAAATTATTTACACACTTAACACTTTGACTACCACGTCACGCACATGTGGGTGACAGAATTATTCGCTTGGAATAGAAAATTAATGTTCGCGTTAATCTATTACATCTTCTTAATTTTATTACGATCCGAGAAAACGCATAAATGTTGATAAACTAATTGGCATCATGCAACGTAACATTCCAATTTCAATTTGATTAACTGTGTCACTTGAATTTGATAACATTTTTGAGATTGTCGACACAGCGAACAGACTGTTAAACGTAATTATCGTTTTCTTAAAACCATTAAGCAACACAACTACCCAAAAATTATGTCTCGCGTAATGTACGAGACCACTACACGTGTGCAACGTAGATAGGGAACGTCTAGCCAAGAAAAAATTCTCGCGATTTGTAGGAACGTCGTCTATCATCAGCGATCCGTCACGTTTAATTTACCGCCTTACGGCAATCTGGCCAGGTAAGCGGCTTCCCGTTCACGGCGGCCGGTCGAATTGCGTTTTAATTAATAGCGATTAAGGTCCGTTTAGCAATTCAAATCGCGCGTGGCTACACCCTTGACACAGCGAGGCATTTCTCGGTCAAGCGAGGCCCACGGTCATGAAGACAGCAAACGCATACCCATAGCGATCGGGGTAGGCGCGATCGTTACTCACCGTGGCTCACCGGCGTAACATCTTCTTTGTCGTTGGATCGTCGATCCATGACCGCCCCGCGAGTTTTAGCAATGATCAATGAAGAGAAGATCGCGAATCCGGCGCGCGAGCACCCGTCCCGTCCGACTCAATGGGCGCGCCGCCGCGTTCTTCGACACTGAGGAATCCGCCGGATCAGAGCGTAATCCGTAATCGACGTCGATTCGGCCGAGAACTTCCTCATGGTGTCACGCGTTCGTCGCCGAGTGCTCCTCGTGCCATCCCCATATTCTGCGCAAGATCGACGTATCGAGTCCTCCCGTCCCTCTGTCCGCTCCCGGTGTCTCTGGTGGCCCGCTGTCTCGGTCCCGCACCCTACGTGTGCGTCAGGGGGATGATCCCCAGCACCGTGACCCAACCATAGAATACACGGAAGTCGTCCTAAGCCTCGCCATTCACCGGCGGGCAGATCGATTCAATATTTTGCAACGAGATCAAAAACCTCGCTCGACGCACCATTCAATCGAGGCCGGTTGGCATTGTGCTGCCACGGTTTATTGCGCTCACCGCGAAATCGTCGGACACCGCGATGGATCCTCTCGCTCAGCCCCATGAACCCCTCCCCGAATCAGGAAGATCGAACGATCAAGTGGATCCCGACGGTGGATCGCGCCGCTTTAATCGGGCACCGCCAGTGCGCCACCGGTCCAATCTCGGCCACTGGGATCCTCCAGCGTCGACCAGGAAATTCAACCGATTAACCCGGAACGCTGAGAATCCTTTGGCCCGAAGGGACGTCGAACGTCCGGCGCGCTATCCATTAGCAACCGCGCACGATTTCCATCGATCGCCGAGCCTCGTTCTTTAATTCACACCTGGTCACTCGGACACCGTCCGGCTTTTTCCCGGACATCCTGTAAATCCTCACTGTTCGCGGCAACGGCGACGGTAACAGCAGCAGTAGCAGCAGCAATAGCAGCAGCAGCAGCTAAGTGAATCCTTGAGAATCTCGCGTACACACAGACCACACACACTCGTAACAGTTTCACACGCGGTGCAGGATCGATCCAGTTCTCGGTTATTCAGTCCATGGAAAGAACGGACGTCTGTTTGATGGCCCGGTGTCTCGATGGGCGTAGTTGGACGGTATGTACGACGGTTAACGAGGACGCCACTTGAGGGTACCTGTGGATTCCAGTGAGGCAGGATCGCCGAACGCCGCGACGAGTTCCTCCCTTTTAAGGGTTCTCCCGTACGACCCGATCGAATCCGGTCGGCCAGGATCGTGAGACAACCGGTGACATCCTAATCGGTGTCCACATCCTCGTCTCTCGGTGTGTCGGTGTTCTCTGGATCGACGGGCAGCACTTCCGAGCCACGTTGTCGAACGAACGCCGAGCGACTGGCTGTCTGCTCGAGTTTCCACACCGCCTCGAATCCCGAAGCTCGCGCGTTCGCTGGAGATCGAGGGAGGGAAGCAGCGATGGAGGGGACGGAAGCAACCCTCTCTTTCCAATGGTACGCGCACACGCTCCTCGCCACCCCTAATTCGCGACTCTCTCCGCTTTCTCCTTTTCCTTTGCCGTTTTCCATCCTCCTCCTGCTCGAGAACAATCGTTCTTCTCTTCCTCCAACCGGCCACCCTCGCCAACCCATCCCTTTAGAAGCCACCCCCTTTTTTCTCCTTTTTATGACAAGGAACTTCGAAACTCGCTGGATCAGCCGTTTGACAATATTATTAGGTTACGGTCTCGGCTGGGAACCGCTTTAATGTAAGAGATCACTGTCGCTTTTAATTACAACCATCATTGACGCCATCGACCGTAAAGATCTCTCCTCGGATCGAAGAGTACCTTCGAATGCTTGGATACGAGGAACGCGTAGCAAGGTTTAACCTCTTGTGGATGCGACTCGATAGTTCCTAAAGCGTTTTGTGAAATTTAACCCACTCTGATCCAAATATTTTATATGAACATACAAAATTAGTAGAAACCAACAAAAATTTAGTTTGCTCGGGTATGCGAATCGGAAGACGAGGATTGTCGATGCATAATAACCTTGATTACAGAGAAGAGGTAACAGAGCGAGATACTTTCTCCTCGTATAGATACTAAGGATTGAAACGGACTAAAATAACCTAACAAGTTTGTACACGACTTCAAATTTACATTGATCTGGAGAAGGTGACATAACACGTGTCTGAAGCTAGTTGTAGCCTAGCTACTCTTAGCTACCCATGAGCTGAGTTGAATGATCGTTTAAATCTGTATAAGATGGCACTTCTTGAAAAACTTATAGTACAAAGATTATACGATACTTAAGAATTCTGCTTATACTCTTTGCAAATTCGCATTCGGATTGTAACAAATTCAAGAAAGTTTGATCAATTATCAGATTTTCCATTTGTGAGATGAAAGTCATCTCTAATCCGTTACCGATTGTTGCGCAGCGAATGAGTTTTTGTTCCGCGGCGCAATAAAAGGCGGAAAACGTTGCGAACTGGAACAGTCAACAACAGTTATTTCTCGAACTCTCTGAAAACATGCTTCAGTTGAAAAATGCGCGCCCGTCGGATATAAAAAGGTTGCACCATTCATTCATTGTACCGGGTCGAGTCGTTTAAAACAACATGCATCCGAAGCCGGTGCCTTGACGCGTCCGTTTAAAAATTCGATCCCAATTGTTCTCGATTCCTCGCAGAAGTAAGAACGTTACGCGCTGGTACGACGGGAATAGGTTGACGAGGTGTTCGGGCCACAGGAAGAATTTTTCACAGCTTGCTGTCTCTTTGACGGAGAACAACCGCCGCCGAAGAAAAACGACGAATCCGTGCACTCTTTCGCGCTCATGCCGGAAGAAGCCAATGAAAATTACAGGCGAGTGACCTACGTGCACGAAAACACTCGACAGAAATTCTTGCCGCTGTCGCCACTGTTCATAAGCGACATGCTTTAACGTGTATCACCGTGGGATCGTAAAATTCCCGCTCCAGGAAAGGCGGAGAATTTATAGTTTCCAATTTTCCGTTTGTCCCCGCGTTCCCCGAAGTTGCGACACTTTACGAAAGTGAGATAGTCTCTGATTTCTGACTAGCTCGAGATTACGAACTATGCTTTCCGTAGGTAGACATCTGCAACCCTGAATTATGCCTCGGCCGGATTTCAGTTAGGTCCCAGCTAGATTTGGATCATGTAACGCTGGCTCGACATCAGATACATGATAGATTAGATTTAGGTGCGTCCCAGGTTTCCTGGACCTTGTTTAAGCCTCGCGCGCTCCTCAAAAATAGTTGCAGCGCATAAATAGTTATTTTCAATTAATTTGAATTTAAATGTATTCATTTGCGGGAGTGCAACCTTTACTACATATGAATAATGTAATAGACTAAGGGCGTCAGGATACCAAAGAAACTGAAGCACAAATAACAAGAATATACAGGGTGGGCCGGAATTTGTAATACAGCCGAGCAGGGGTTGATTCTACGTGATAAGATAGAACAACGATTTGGTAAACATTTCTTTATCCGGGGCTCCGCTTTCGAGAAAGTCGACTTTTAAGCTTGTTTATCTTTGCAAAGGAGTTAGCTGTCTATTCTTTCACCGCAATTGCCCCCGTCCGAGTTAGCGTCTACTTAATTTCTACAAATTTGAGCAGATTTAGTTTCGGCTGATTATTTGTAGATGATTTTTGACATTTCTCTCTCAAAACTTTACAAAAACTATTTTCCACGAATCATCGTGCCCGATGCAGTGGCTAAATAGCCATAACATGTTTTCAAAACGGTGCACTCGAAGAAATCGTATTAAAAAGTAACAGAGCTTCCGGCCCGATGGGAACGGCCTGTTAACTCGGTCGTTGTTTCCCCGTGAACTGCACGGATACAAAATAACGAAGTGAAACGAAGATACGTGTCCCCAGCGGGATAAGACCGGGCTCCGTTGAGGCGGAATTTCATTTCGCGAAAGAAGTAGTATTGTTTTATTCAGGTTTACGCTGACATTGCGGAACGGGGTCCCGGCCGGACAGTCGCGCGCAATAATTTTTCCGCGCCAATTTGGAGCGCACGGCCGCTGATGAATTTTCAGTGGACGTGGAGCAAATGTGGCTCGCGTGTACCTGGACAGCGTGAATTTCACGAGTCGACCGTTACCGTCTGACAAGGTGATTCGATGCGATCGCGATGCTGAATCTTACAGGTTGCACGAGTGGTCGGTGTTGCGGCGCATCGGATGCGAGCACCCGGCTCCCGGGAATTCGCAGCTCGACCTGACATGAGCTCTCGCTCTGATTGGACTCGCGTTAAATTTTCATCGTCACGGGGACCGTCGCGTCGCGTTCAAAACGCCACGAGATTAATCTTTCAATGATCCATGGTACCCTGAACGTTTCCGTCGATCGGATTTATCGCTAGTAACGCGTTTAATCTACTTGTTGCGTTACCAGTTGTAACGACGATTTTTTAATTAAACTTGCCGTTTAATGCGTTAATAAAAACCTTGCCCATCAATATTCTTTCAAGGGAAAAATTTTGTTCCTTCCTGAAAATTTTAGTTTAGGACATTGGAAATGTTTCCGTGCGAAAGGAATAGTTTTTAAGCGTTTTACAGCGTTTTTCAGTGTCTTTACCGTTTTTCGGCAATGTTCTCAGTTTTTCGCAAGATTACGATGATTCAAATACTTTGACTGGCGTATTGGTGTCTATTTTGATTAATGTAATTGAGAAAATGCGTTTTGCATCGATTCCAAGATGCTGTTATGTCGAGCTTCGAGCGCCATTTCGCCCATTTTTGATCAAAATGTGGTTTCCCGGATTTTTCTGGACAGTTAGAGGTGGTTGGTCTAATTATTGGTGCTGAACCAATCGATCACAATTTTTATGCGTTGACTGTAAATCAGACAATATCGATATACAGTAATGTTTCCCCGAATGTCTCGGGGTCGGAATTGAAAGCGTATTTCTAGCGTAGAAAAGACACGATTCTTAGATTCTCGCGGCTCGTCTTTACAGTTACCGACATCTTGTGAGAAAGAGAGAGAGAGAACGAAACTCGAAGCTAATTAAACTACCTGAAAAAGCAGCAGCCAGCATGTCGATGTACATTACTATAACCGTGTGAGTTCCAGGGGGTATTGAAAAAAACAATGTCGAAGAATCCCAAACAGCGCAACCGCGCTTTCTCTAAATGAATACGAAAAGACCGAAGCAGCGTAGTAACGCTTGTTTTATTTTATGTCCAGAAATACCAAGTGGCGCGATAACGCTTCGTTTATTTTACATCGATGAACCCCGATTGGAGCAATAGCGCTTCTTGTATTTGTTAGGCAACGCGATTCTTGTCTTTTCCTCATCGCTCCGTCACATTTATTGCAGTTTGCAAAGCGATCGGACGTATTCTTGCGTATGTGTTTCTCATTGTTAATAATTGTGTGTTTCAAAATGATTTACTGCCTAACTTTTTTAAATTTGGTGTATCCCCAAGAAGGTATAATGAATCAAAAAGGAAAATCTATTAAAAAGAGCTGTGTGATGTACTTGCTTCAGTAAATCTGAGCGCGCGACTTCAACAATCGGTAACGCACCGTCAGTTGTCCACAATGTTCGAAATCTACTGGGTTTTCTCGACATAAAATCTCAACGGCGCGATCGCGCTGCTTGGGACTCAAGCGGATAAATACATTGTATAGTAAAAACGATGACTTAACTTTCTCATTTTTAATTTTTTATACATGAAAATTGGTTAGATTCTTCTAATTAAAATGAAATGTGTCGGGTGATTTATTTTATTTATGAAAAAATCATTAGAAAATGCTCAATTCTTAACTATACATGAAATTAGTATATGCATAATTATTGGTATATGTAACTGTTTGGGCGTGCGCTGAGCTTTGTCTGGCACGAGAATCGCTGATTCCACCTCGAATGAGGTGGGTCGAACGAAAGTGATGTAGAAGCCCGGGAAAAGGAGCAAAGACGGTGGTTGATAAACTGAGCTTTTATTCCACGAGTCTTTTAACAAAAGTGACCTCTGAACTGGACTCCTGTGAGTTGTAACTGAGCTAGCGAGAGTTGAAACTGAGCTTTAGGTAGTTGCAAACTGAACCAAACGATAGGAGTAGAGCGCAAAGGTGCAAGAGAACGAAACTGAACAAGAGTAAGAACTGAACTTAACGATGGTATAGACAACTCTCACGGCAAGAATTTCGGCGATCACGTCCTGGCGTCCGGGCCAGCGCGTAAGAGGGGCTCGCTAATTAGGCATTAGGCGAGATCGATCACGTGATCGATCAGGCGTGCGCGACAATAACAAACGCCGATGCGCGGACCGCGACAAAGGATCAGGGCCGACGCACTTCCTAACGGTGCCCGACTTTTCGCAGGACCTTTTGTGCATGGCCGGCGTTAACATACCGCCCGCCTCGAAACGTCGGTTTCGAAATGATCGCACGCAGGAGGGCAGGACGGACAAGAGAACACAGTATCCGCCCGCCGTGACGCATTGAAAAGAGAATTACAATAAAAAGCGAGGATAGATACAATACATATATACAATGCGCGACGACTTACGAACTATTACAAATAGAGTATCGGAGGAGAAAAACGCAATATGAATGAAACACAGTCTGAAAATAAATCACTACGCACTAAGCACTTGAACAGTTCTGGTACAATGAAAGAGAAACGATCAGTCAAAAAAAATAACATGAATATTACAATGTTACTTATGAATTAATGAGCTTCGGCCACATGACGGACGGGCAGCACGCAGAGTTTTACAATTGGTCGAGTGAACTCTGTCGTCGCTGTCTTGACGGTGACCACTCGAGGGAGACCGTCCGCAGGGCAAAATCGCGCAAAGGCGTGGAGGAACGCTGCCGTCGTGTAGTCGCTGACTGATTCTAACTGTATCGCTTTGGAGATGAGACAAATAAACAATGCGATATATGCAGCGCGCGAGAGGATCAACGCGCGGGAGGATCAGCGCGCGATGGGATTAACACGCGAGAGAATCAGCGCGCGAGATAACGAGAAGGAAACAGCGCAGGAGAGAATCGACGCGCGATGGTATCAGTGCGCGAGAGGATCAGCGCGCGAGAGAATTAGCGCGCGAGAGGATCAACCCGCGAAAGGATCAGCGCGCGAGAGGAAATCAGCGCGAGAGGGAATCGACGCGCGAGAGAATCAGCGCGCGAGAGAATCAGCGCGCGAGAGTATCAGCGAGCGAAAGAATCATCGCGCGAGATAACAAAAGAGAAACAGCGCAAGAGAATCGACGCGCGAGAGTATCAGCGCGCGAGAGAACAACGCGCGAAAGGATCAGCGCGCACGAGGATCAGCGCGCGAGAGAATTAGCGCGCGAGAGGAAATCAGCGCGAGAGGGAATCGACGCGCGAGAGAAATAACGCGAGAGAGACTCAACGCGAGAGAGCAACGTCGATGATATTGTTTCCGTCGTTTCAAAAGGTGGAGGAACGTATTGGAGTGAAATTACATATGTGATATTTTAATAATTATATAATTAGAAGCAGCATGATGCAGTGGTGAAGGAGTATTAATCGTACATGTTTGTCTGACAAATACATCTCATCTCGAGCGATTATCATAAAAATTGGTAAGCAGCCAAAATGGGTATTCATGGGTTGGCATCGTATGTTAAAAGATATTGTCTAGAAGATTATGAGCTGGGGCAGACAGATTTGGTCATTGACGGGAATAATTTAGCCTATGATTTGTATATAAACCATGCAAAATGTAATGATTTATATGGCGGTGATTATGATAAGTATGCTCAAGCGGTGTCGGATTTTTTTGATGACTTGTTTTATGTCGATGTAAGACCACTTGTTATTCTACATGGTAGTTATAAGGAGTCAAAAGTTCCTACGGTGCTAAGCAGAATGAGCTCGAAGATTAGCAAGTTAACACATAGGTCAAGCCAAGCGAGACTTATGCCTTTATTTTTAGTCAATGTTTTTGTGAATGTTTTGAAGAAGAAGAATATTTTGTGCGGGAGGTGCATATTCGAGGCTAATGAAACTGTAGCGACCGCTACCTCCGTTCCCTGCCGGTAGATGGATATCTTTCTCGCGGGTCCTCTAAGCGTTCCCGATTACTATATATACAGCAAATTAGGATTCCTCTACATCTCCCGCGTCTAAGGCAGGGTTCGCTAGTATAGCCTTACTGATGAGTCCTCTAGCGGACCCGGGACGAAACGCTCCCCCACTCCACCTTCTTCTAGCTTCTCCGTAAATTCTTCCGCGCTCTCGAGCCTTACCTATTCTTCATACTTCGACGGACGCCAAAAAACTATAGCTGCATTGGCAAAAGAATTAAATTGTCCTGTACTTAGTAATGCATCAGACTTTTATGTGTATAATGTATTGACCATTGCATCAGTTACATTACTTTCTAGTATGTTGGCATCCAGAAAGGCAGCCGTGAATCATTGTAGCAAAACGATATATTGCAAAGTTTATAGATTCGAGCTTTAGACTCTTGCGGCTCGTCTTTACAGTTACCGACATCTTGTGAGAAAGAGAGAGAGAGAACGAAACTCGAAGCTAATTAAACTACCTGAAAAAGCAGCAGCCAGCATGTCGATTTTGAAGGATTAAATCAACATACATTATCATTAGCTTCAATTGTAACATGCAATGATACTTTGAGAATAAGAACTGCGTTTGCGAACTTTCATGCAATGTTACAACTTGAATGTCACGAGGTTAAACTTACTACTCTCGAAACAACATTGCGTTGGTTAAGTAAGTATACATTAGAGGATGCCATTACTGTGTAGCGACCGCTACCTCCGTTCCTACCGGTAGATGGATACCTTTCTCGCGGGTCCTCTGAGCGTTCCCGATTACTACATATACAGCAAATTAGGATTCCTCTACATCCCCGCGTCTAAGGCAGGGCCCGCTAGTTAGCCTTACTGATGAGTCCTCTAGCGGGCCTAGGACGAAACGCTCCCCCCACTCCATCTTCTCGCTTCTCCGTAAACTCTTCCGCGCTCTCGATCCTACCTATTCTTCTTACTTCGACGGACGCCAAAACTGCAATATTAGAAACAACGCCTGTTCCAGCCAAGCAATATGTCTTAAAAATTATGGAGGAAAATGTAAATAGATATACAAATCCTTCTGGAGAAAGATTTCCACACTTGATTATTCAACTGGGAAGTTCTACAGATCCTACAAAAGAACTGTATAAATATAAAGGAGATATTGTACTTTACCATACAAAAAGTATTCAAAAAAATCAAACAATATTCAAATATCATATAACATGAAATTAACAGATGCACTTCTTGAGTGGAAGCAGTGTAGCAATGATAGAATGTTTGATAGACTACCTGGTTGGTTGAAATTGGAACTTTCAATGGCTCTGCATAGCAGAGATAATAGAGCATTATTTTTATGTCACGCCAATACCACACCTGAGGTGCTCGAAACTTGTAAAGAGTTTGTTTTGAAAGTTGAGATGCTCGCGTTGGACGATAACGCAGGGGGCGAAGCGGGGTCGGAAACGGACGGAGAGTTGAAGCTGCTGTGGAGCATCGTATGGTGGCGCTGACCACATTCACGGCATGAGAATTTGCTTGAACATGCCTGAACGGAGTGAGCGGGACTGAGACAATTGAAACATCTTTTTAAGCGACTAACGATTTCACGACGACGGCTTGGACTCTCGCTTTTGAAGGACGTACACGCGTGGATAAAATGATGAGCTTTGCACACGGGGCAAACAATCGGTTTGGTAGGGGACGCCATCGCAACATTAATTCGCGGAAACGTGGCAAAGGTTCCGGCTGGTTTCGCGACGGTTTGGCAGGTGCCGGCGGAGAGCTCTTCGAGAGCACGAACGCGCGCCGGAGAGCGATTAAGCTGTGGAGAGCTTTTGGTGATATTCACCGGGTCACTGGTCTGCAGGTCGGACGCACCCTCACGCGTGACTGCAGGTGAACTTAGAAGAGAGGAGACGTGATTTGACAGTAGCCGCCGCGGGCTATCATAGCGGGACGTGAGGGCGCTCCACGCTATCTCGAAGTTTTCATCGGTTACCTGAAGGTTTCTTATGCATTCGAGCGCTGGACCCTTTAGGCTCGAGGAAAGGTAGTACATCCGGGCGAAGTCAGAGAGGTACTTGATCGATCGATCACGCGATCGATCAGGCTTGCGCGACAATAACAAACGCCGTATCGCGGACCGCGACAAAGGATCAGGGCCGACGCACTTCCTAACGGTGCCCGACTTTTCGCAGGACCTTTTGTGCATGGCCGGCGTTAACAGTAACAATGTATTTTTCTTATACAGTCGCAGCGATAATGGAATAAAATGAATTACACATTAAGTATTAAATAACTAAATGTAATAAAAATTATATCGTGTTTGATTTTATTTTAATCAGAAATATTTGTCCAAACTATGCCCTGTTTAGTCTCATTTTAATCAAAGAACTGTCAGCAATTTGTTAAAAAGAACTTCAATTTTTACATGTAAAAATTAAGAATGTTATGTTATTGTATTACGAGTTGTCTTCCGTGGAATTCGAGTCAAAGGAGCCACGGCGCGTGTCGCAGCACACGTGTTCACCGATTCCGTCGAACCCCGGCATCGGCGTAGCGAGAAAATCGATAAATTACAGGGACGTAGCAATAGTACCTCGACATTCACGGTAGAGCAAAATAGCGACATTCAGGGAGACATTACCGTATTTATTATGACGTTGCCGCCGTTTTAGTCACGCCGGAAAAGGAAGGCAATTCCGCGGATTTTACAGGTCTCTAGGCCGCGCTCGGCCGTACGAACGCGGTTCATCCGGCACAACGCGTGATAGTCGGGAAATCGATTTTCATCACGCGAAGACCATTCGTGCGCTACATACTGGAAAACTGTCACACGAAACACGAAATTCGATTTACGAAAGAAAATTCCAAAGTACAACCAAGGTCGACGCAACAAAGACAAAGATTCAGATGCAAGAATAAGAAGGACAACCCTCCCGGCAGTACAGATCTCGCAGGTGATATGATTGATCCGAATTAGGCTCTGAATAGGCTTTTAATTCACATCAATTGTTGCAAAAGATGCGACCACATGGTTGTACCCGAGAGCCCGCGCCTAAGTTCGAATCGACGCAACGTGTAGGTGTCAACGTACGGGATTCATTCGTCACGAGACGAATCCTCGCTACGCGCGGTAATTTGACGCGGAAAGACTGCCCGAACATTCGCGCACCGGTCGCCTAATCTCTCCGGGCGCGACAACGGGAGCACGCCGATTGCACTTTTCCCGGTGCAACGCAATTCCCCGAGGCTAAGAATCTTAGAATTAAGAAACCTGTACGCGATCACTGAAATTGAACTACGCGATTTGTCACGGTTTTTGGCAGGGATCGCGCTGCCCATTCATACCCCCCACCCCTCCACCAAGCCCTCGGTTTCTATTTCCTGCAATTTTGCATAAAGGTCCGCAGTCTACCAATAAGGTTTCAACGCGGGCATCTATTGACAAAAGGGCATACGTGCCTGATTAAAAATCAGACAACAGTGGAGCAGGGGAGTTTGAATGGACATTGAGTCACAGATGAGCTGAGTCTTTCAATCGTCAAGTTTCCTGCGAGCATTGTGTAGGCAACGGGCCGAGAAAAAATGTCTTTAAAGTCGGATGGGAGCGTGGGCGAGGCGACGATGACATAACGGGGATATTTCTCGCCGGTGTCGTCCGGAATTTGAAAAACGTAGTGCACCGGAATCCCCGAGGATTTCACGCCGAGGATAAGAATCACGATGGTTCCTCTTATTGAAACGGGCCTTGGAACGCGGACGCGGGCACTCGTGTCGTTGGCAGCGTCCTCTTCGTCTTCGTGATCGCGCGAGGTCCGCGGAGCCGGGCGATCTTTCATTTCGGCCGTCTCGTAAAAAACGAAGAACGGCGCGGGAGTACCCGGGTAGAATGCGTTGTAAAACGTTTTTAGGGGCCACGCTCGAGAGGAGACATTGCGACGGTGTAATCGTGTCCCGTAATTTGCGGCGGAGGAACGCGTCCATCCGTGTTTTCACGCGTACGTTTGGCTCGCTGTCGTTCCGCTCCTTTCCGCTCCGGTCCGCTCTGGTCCGCTCCGGCCTGTCCCAGCCGGTGGCGATTTTAATTAACGGAACGATCGGAGGAAGGCGCGCGTTATTGGCGAGCTCGAACAATTTCACGCGTGCGACGCGAGCCCCGTGCCGCGTCTCCGTCGAGCGTTGCCCTTAATTATTTTCCCGATACCTGCGAATAACGAACGCCGCTAGTTTTTGTAATTAACCCTGTATATTGAAGGCGCTCGTATATCGCTGTCGCCCTTTCGAAACCGATGGTCAACGTCGATTCATCTCGCCGTTCGATGTTTGTTAATGGACCAGCGCACACGTCTGCGATCGAACGTCGTCCTGTCTGCTCGAATAATGAACTGCGCTCACGCAGATTCGTAGTAACACAGGGGCGAAAGATCGCGCGCTGCGTAAACTGGCCGCTGCTCTTTCCACAAACATCATTTCTCCACGCAGCAACGGTGTTCGATCGATATAAATTTTAACAACGCGCCGGCGACGACGTCACGTTCCAGCACTTCCAGATAGAAAACGTGTGGTGTCTTTATGTTAGAAGTCGCGGGAGTAATGCAATGGCTTTGTAACTTGAGAATTCGGTGAAATCGTAGTCGCTTCGAGTGTTCTTTTTGCCTTCCCATTGTTGTATGTATCACCTACTGCATTGCCTAGCCAAATTCTAAAACAGCCTTTTGTGATCACTAATGAATTGTTAGACGTATCTTCATAATTACAAAGTTTTATTTCGATATCTCTGTTAGGATAGTTTAGTCTATTACTTCCGAATACTCAATTGCTCTGCCTTTGTTTTGTTATCGTGCATAACTAATTTTATACTTATCGGAAAAGGCATATGAAGAATAGAAAAATTTAATATATCTTATTCGATAAATATAAAAGTAATTATGTCACTACACAGAATGACTACACAAAAACCTGCTCCTAACTTGCTATTTAATTACTGAACGACATCTTGCCTTTCTTTTTGGAAGAATTTAAAGCACCAACATAAACCCGAGATTTTATAAATTTCTTCCCACGCTTAGAACTAAAACGTGCATACGTTCAATTGTGAAACAGCCGCATCAAAACCAAGTGTCGGTTACCGTGATGTTTCTGCGAGGAAAGACGAGTTTTTCGCGGTGTCGACGATTGGAGCATCCGCGTTGATCGCATATTCGATCGGCAATCCGAGCATCGTTCCGGATAATATTTATAGGAAGACATCTGCGACTAACACGTTCGCCCGCGAGCTGGTGTGAAATTCAAGAACGAACAGCGTCGCCTAGCTGCATATTCATTGATTCCGCAGCTGTCAGAAAACGGTTACGGTCGCGAACGGTGGAGGACGAAATGCGAACGGAAGCATCGAACAGGCTCGCTGGGGGCTTTCCACAATTGAATCATAAAGCTGGAAACACACTTACGTGCCAGGGAGGCTTTATTAGATACGGTTAATCAGATAAAATAAAAGTTAAATAAATACTTATTATACTCATACAGCTGTATCATACTTAATAATTTATGCTTGCGCCTTGAAATTAATGATAGAACAAGTGTAAAACATTATTCTTTGAAATGGGACAATCATTTCGATACGGAGAGAGTATAAACTAAACAATTAAAAACTTAGTCTAGGATAACGTTTCACTGGTTTTCTAAAATATTTAAGTTAATATTAATGTTAAAATTTAATCAGAAAAACCTCACATGGCACTTAATGGCAAAAGTCCCATTGAGAAACAATGGTAAATGAAAAAGTTACGCATTGAGTTATCTATTCTTCATTTGTTTTATTTTATTTATTCTTCACTTGTCTCCCGAGAAATTTCGGTCTTAGACGGCCCCCGAGCGTGCTGCTGGCACGCCCCGAGACTGGCGCGTAAGTGCGTTTCGAGTCTAATTCGCAAAGATCGGCCTCGGATCGACACTTTGTGCCGAGATCGAGCCACTTATACGGCGCGCCTTGGAATTATGAATTCCTATTTACGACGTACGAACGACACCGTAAATTCGCCTCCATCATTGCGGTTTACCGGCGCTTGGAATTGATGGCCCGCGGCGTCCGCTCGTAAAACAAATGCGCAAGGTGAGACACAGAATTTCGATGAATGAAGCACGAAGCGATGGGTGGTGGAGCCAGTTCCTGCGGGATTACCAATTATTGTGCCTTTGATTTGTCTTCGGATATAATTAACTTTACAAATGAGACATGTGAAGGGAAGAGAAACTATTTCTGTAAAAATAAAAATTCGTCAGAAACAGAAAGTTCATAAAGAAGTGACATTTTTTAGTGAAAAGTTTTGAGGTTAAAAAGATACGAAGGTTTCAATCCTTGTTGCTGTTGCATACAGCAGTCGATAGTTCGCAGGCCAATGGGGAGAAACTGCAGGAAAAGAAGTCATTTCGCAATTCTTTCACATTGCATTCTTGCAAGCAACGTTGCCTTCATAAATGCACGTATATCGATTACTTGGAAGTCAGAAAAGGTCTGCAAAGAATGATTATACCTGAAAAACGTTGCTACGTGATCGTGAAACTTGATTTACTGATAAATTGCCAAGAAAACGGAGCTGCAGTTTCACAGTATAATCGTTACATTCACAGATGCAGTCAAGACCGTTCGATGCTTTGAGATCTACATGCGCCCTTCACTGGCGAAGCGCTCGAATAAATGAAAATATTATGAGCCATTACGGTCGAGGGAATCAACCCCAAGTGAAATTGATAACCCGAGATTGACTCGAATGTCCTGAATATTTCATTGTGAAGCGCACTACTTTGCGAATCGAGGTGTCCACGCTCTTCAATAAACAATTTCCAATCTTCGCTCATGTAAAATGGAAATGGAGGACACGGGTGGGAAAAAGCTGAACAGGTTGTTACACGAGGTGTCGAGAATCGATTGAAGAGTTTTTACGTAAACCGGTGAGCCGTCCACGTTCTCCGGATTTTGACAAATGATCCAGGCCGGAAGGTCTGAAATTTTTCACGCGCGGAAAGCCGACGAAAGTCCTTGGAGCTCCGATCAATTTCACGGTCATAAAGGGCGTCCTGCACTATTACCCGCTTTATGCGATCTTCTTTATCCCCACTTCTCGGGGATCTATTTGGAAAGAATTATCGAAAATCCGTTGATTTCTAAGGTGAAACTGTGACGGCTCCTATTAATATTCATGAAAGGAACGTTATTTAACCTAGAGCGCGACCTTACCATTCCGATTCACGCGGGATTTATCGCGAGAACGCCGGAAGGATTAATCAACGGAACTAAATAATTAAAGCCCCATCGTTTCGTGCTCCAATCCTCGGAAAAAGTGCGATAATTCGTACGAAGTATTTCGCGGTGGCTGTGTTTCGGTTTCATTACCGAGGTACCTCGAAGGGAATTTCAAAGCAAGTAGCGCGACTCTATTCTTGGTCGTACGCGGAGAAAGAGAAATAGAAGAAGCACAATGTCGGAGGAAAATTTGATTTTAATGGATACAGTAAATTCTCGTAATAGTCCCGCAGCTTGGAATCAAGAATGGGCAACTTAGGCAAACCAGGCACGATTCTTCCAGCCTCGCGGTTGGTTCGCCTTTATAGTTGCCAACATCTTGTGAGAGAGTGTGTGTGAGAGAGAGAGAGAGAGAGAGCGAAAATCGGAGCAGTCGGCAAACTTAAAAGCTAGCGGTCAATATATCCGTGTACATTAATAAAAATACACAAAAATACCAGAACAAAAACAATGCCTTAACTTCTTTACTTATAATGAAAATCTTTTTATCATATTCGTAAGATACTTGCAATTAAAATGAGACCAAACACGACATGCTTTAGACCATATTTATTCTATTACATCGTGATTGATTTTATCTTGTGTAATCAGAAATATTTGTTCAAACTATATCAAGCTTGGTCTCATTTTAATCAGAATACTATCAACAATATGTTAACAACAATTCGTCTTCAAAATGTTAAAATTAAAAAAGTTATGTTATTGTATTATGAGTTTTCATTCCAGGAATTCTAGTCATAGGAGACGCGTCGCGTGTCGCAGCACACGTACCGATTCCGTCGAACCTCGAATAGGCGTAGGAATAACGCATATAGGCGTAGGAATAGCACAGAGACAACTTCACAGGGACAATTTCCCTATTAGGGAAAATTGACTGTACATTTCGATTGAAATTATTACCGATTGTGAAGAAGGTCTAGATAAAAATATGATCTCGGTGTTGCTAATTTCGAAGTGCAAGTGCTATCCTGCAAGAAATATGAGAGCAGTTTTCTTTCAGCCATTAAGACCGAAATTTTAAAGAAATTCGACACGGTGGGGCGATAGAAATTTTTCATTAGCGCATCCCACGTTCAACAGTCAATTCCTCGAGCCCGAAGCAAGTGGTACAAATCAGCACCTGGTCAGACGTAATTCAGAAGTGAAAGTATACAATCGTCGTATAATTACGCTTTTAACGAACCCTCTCTGCGAGTTATTAAGAGAATGCAAACACAGACTGTCTCGAGAAGATAATTCCAGGATCGACGGTCGATTGGTCGGTGTCCAAGGTACGTTAGAGTACCATTTTCGACGAATTCGATAGTTGCGATCACGCGGAATTTCAACAAACGTGTTGAATTCCGTGAACCAATAGCGATTTAACGGACGGCTGTTCGTCGAAGAAAATATTTCCTTCATTTCGCTAAACTCGAGTCACTGGGCCACGTTTACCGGACCCGTAAATTTCTTTGCTGCAATAAGGAGTATTTTGGAATAGCAGAGATACCGATGCCGTTCGTGTCTCTTTATAGGGCGAAATTCGCGAGGAATGCGGAGCAATCGCACGCCGCTCCGCGCCGGGCAGCTCTTAAGTAGGCACTCAACCGTTCTCATATACTAAAGGGCAAAATAGTAAAAAGAACGAGCATCGGGCCCTTGCTTTATGCACGCAGTGATCGCATAACATTTAATGTTAGCGTGCCACGTGACCCATCTCCATGACGTCGCAGGCGGATTTAATTAAAGAAATCGTTCTCAAAATAGGACGCGCGTAGCTTTTCCGGACACCGGGAGCCCGTTCATGCATCAAACATCCTCTGTGTTAACCGATCCCAGGAAAAAGTTGCTTGTTTTTGTAAAGCAACGTATTGTATAATAGATAGGCCGCCGAGCGGACCGGTATACATACAGTGTTTTTTCATCGTTGTAAGGCAACACGTGTTGGTTACTTTTAGGACTCGGTGTGTTAAATGTCAAAGAATATGTTGAAAGAAATTGGTCAATAAAGTTATAAATGATATAGTGTTTTTCTTAAAAATGGAACATAATTTTTCTATCATTTCTAGAATCATTTCATAGATAAGAAACGTTAAGAAGTGGTCAAGTGCGTTACTCGACTCCACATCGATAGTGCCGAAAATTTAATCCTACACTTTTGATGCAATTTACTGTACTGAGAAATTCGATAACGGCCAGTCTGCTCGTAGAACGATTACGAAAGCATTATTCTGCGATCAATAGAGACTCTGCACGCTTTGTTGCGAGCGATAACTACCGCCGACAATTTTCGATTGGAAAGTCATCGCGCTGCTCACTCCGTACGCAACAATCTAATAAAATACCTGACCGCAGGTATCGATTCCTTGCCTGGTTCTGTCGTGGACACGGGACGATCCCCGAACTACTTAGGAACTTCCTGCCGAACTTCGTCAGGACAAGCAACATCCCTCTCGGAATGTTAAGAAGACCTCCCTGCCGGATATTGCTGTATCCAAGGAAGTTTAAATGAAATTTCGAAAAGATCGTACCAGTCGCTGGCGCCGTTATTTGGAAAACCAATTGGGGGCGGAAATTATTATCGGCTTTGAAGATTGTGTACACGCGGGTAACGCGATGAGCCTAGGCCGGTGTTCGTCGACCACCGTGCCGCAGATGATTGACGGCCCGTTTAATGCTATAAATCGCATGGTCGAGCGCGATGTAATGAAAATTCTTGATGGCGTAATCGGACACAACGTTGCGGCCACGGTTTTAATTTGCCGATGGCGAATTTGGCGGGACACTCGCGTCTTGGCGACGAGGTAATTGCGTGGAACGGGAATTTCGACGGCGGGGAAGGAATCGCCGTGACACGGAGGAACCGGGCGTTCGTCGATGAAAATCTGATTACGGCAGGGCCAACGATGGCGACACCAATGAAACGGATGATCGTCGCGTAAATAATCGTGACGTGCAAGCGGATCCGAGCGCCGAGTCGTAACCGGTTTACGATTACATCGTTCCCGTCGAATTTCGGTCGACTCCGTTGAACCTTGTTATGATTCCACGCCGCCCGCAGGACAAAATTTTGAAAAAATAAATACCGTGTCACGGTGCACGTGACACCGTACATTCACATATTTTTTCTTTTCCTTTTTTACCGTAATACACTCCTTTCGCGGACGAAATAACGCGGATTGCTAGGAACAATCCCTCGGCTGAATTCGAATGATTCGGGAGCAACGTGAAAGGAAATCCGAGCGAAGGATTAAGCTTATAGAGACCCCGCGACCGTGTCGTTCGCGGCGACAAACAGTTTACCCTGCAAATAAAGTTGAAACGATTTTCGAAAATCGCCCGCAGCTATCCCGTCAGCGGCGGCTGCTATCGTTCAATAAATCGCGTTTAATTCCGCGATGTATAGGCATCGCCGCTTCCTGCTGCAACACGCTCTGCGCGGCGAGCTGATTAATGAATAGTGATCGCGTTTTTTTAATATCAACAGTAGGCTTCATATTTTTGAAAAACTTTAGCCAGCTGGATACATCATGCGGGCTCGCGCAAAATATGATATATCAGAGATGAAATAAACAGCAGCAATATCGATTGCAAGCTAAGGTAGTTTTTATGTTTGGTAGGATGGTTGATGATCGATAGTTCTGTATTTTGCATTTAATTTTTCACGCGGATTGAAAAGATCTTGCGATTAACGTCTGCCTGACCTTGAATGCAGACCTCTGCCAATTTGGGGTAGATGAGCCAGTCATCGTGTCTTTAAACTAACCGTTCTCTAAAGTTTCACCTTGTACTTCAAGGTTTTTCTAGACACTAAACATTTTTTCAGAATTCGAAATATCAAGCAAAATAAAAAGTAAAATGATTTTAGCTACTGTATACCGATCATGCAGACATAATGAGTTACTGGGGCTTATCTGCTGGGTTCCAAATTTAATTATTGTATTCCATATACCGTAACAATTTATGCATGATGTGTTATGCATATACATGTAATAATAGACAAAATATGTTATTATAATAGTAACAACTAACTTTGCAAATTTTTGATTGCCCATTTCGTTATTTTAGCCTTGACAAGGTTAGGTTAGGCAAAATGCACATAGCGCATCGGCACAGCAAAAAAGACAACATTGTAAAAGCTTGTCCAATCACGGGACACGGTAATAGAAGCAACCACAAAATTTGTTTCAAGTACTGAATTCATATAAAATAAAGCAATGTATAAAATAATTCGTTTAAAATATGATTTTTTCACAGTCTATAGCGATTTTGTTAACATGTAAACAATATTTGTATAGCGAAATGCCTTACATTTCTTAACCTTTTTGACAAGCATTACAGTAAAATCATAAATAAATTATGTTTTTATTTCTAATATGTGCCATTTATTTTGAAAATGATATAAGTCCGTTTCTTTTTCTTTTTGACTGCAGTAGCGCGTATATTATTCACTTAATAGTCGCTATTATTTTAATAGGAATTCTAAATTTAAATCTCTTAAATACACTTAAGTAGTGCGACACATTTGTACTGTATACGTATATTCTTTTTTGAAACGCAAACCCTTAAATATCTCAATTTCAATAGAAATGAACTTGGGTCACTTTGAAAGTAGACGGCTCATATATGCATTAAAAGTTGTATTTTGCTGAAAAAATTAATGCTTTCAATCTCTTAAAGCTATATTTTGTTAGCATTAAAAGTAATTCGGGAGGTACGAAGCAACCGACACATCTACCGTATCGCGTCAATAAAACTTCTCCCACCGCCTTTTTTCAATGGCGTGTCCACCTCAAAGATCAGATCTCACTTCGTTTCCGTCTAATTGCTGCCGCCTCTCTATACAGATTTCCGCAAGCAGCGCGGAAAACGAATTTATCGGCGAAATGGCTCGGCATTTCCAGCCAATCCGGCAGATATAATACGATCAGTGGGCATGTAAATGTAATCACTGTGACTTCTAGACCAGCAGTGAATGCGTAGCACCACCCGATAGGGCTTCTTTAATCTCGAGGTGAATCCGCGGGGGCGCGAAGCAACACTTGGCAGCCGATATCGTCCTGGGGACCGTGAAACTCCCTTTCAATTTTCCCTTTAACCGCGCGGAAGATTGCGCGGATTAAGGCGAGGAGCTCCCTTTCTGCCCGCGGATCCCGAGCATAAAAGTCGAATCGGCTGAAAACCAGCAACATGCGCGCGGACTCGACGTGTCACCGGCTGAACTTTAATGAAATTTGCGAATCGGATATTTATGGAGGGCTTCTCCCGCGGAGAGGCCCGGCGCGAACGCCAACTCATTTTACTTTGAAATATTTCCTGTCCAAGCAACCAAGCTCTTCAAGTCCTGTTATTCATGAATATGCTGATTATCACGCTTTCCTGAAATGCTAATAGCAGAAAAGCGCATCCGCCGACCCGCCGTTGTCCGTAGACGGTGTATTATAAGATCTACCGATAAGACGTAATAATGTACCAAGTGCCTGAAGATTCTGCGGGAACTGTTTCTCGAGGAAACAAAGCTGTATCCCGCTTTATGCGTCTCCCCAGTGGCTACTCGTAGCCTTATCCGCGAAATCGTTGCATGAATAATATGCTATTATAAGGAAAATATATTTGAATTACTTATGAAGTAGTGATAGATTTCTTTGCGAGATTTTAAGACGACTTAATGCGAGCTGATCTGAGATTTTTAAAGATCGAAATAGCTTAAGGTGTTTATTTCGTAAAAGACTCAATATTGGCTAAGAATTAACTGTAAGTTTGTGTACGTACAGCTAGAAAGAATTAATATATTCCAACGATAATAATATACCTTCAGAATATGGACAAAATATACTTGTCAACATTATTCGATAAAAAAATTTAATCATTTTCATTCACGCTAGATCATAAAGATAAGCGGAATGCAAAAATGAAAAAAGGATAAAATCTCAAAAATGATGAGCAAAAATATTTTTTAAGGGCATAAAAATATTCAGCAGAATTTTCGGTAAATTGCAATATTAACTATCTGCAGATGATTCTTACCGCTTTCCTTATAAGAAGCCGTCCTAAAAACAGCACAAATCATTTGCTCTTGGGAATGTCGAAATAGCGTAATTAGACGTAATGACAAAACGCTTAAATTGTTCGACGATTTAGTATTACTTTCCCCCGCTAGATGATGGCACTTACCTATACTACTTAAAAATGCCAATATAGCGCCAGTGGACATAGTGGCAAAACGCAGAAACTGCTAGCCAAATTACCGGCAGCCGATTTTACCTAAAAGTTTGAACGCTTTGCCACTACCCCAATTGACTTGGATTACGAAGGGTGGTTCCGCGTTATTTTCAGTCGGTAATTGTAACCTTGCGAGCTACATCTCAAATATTACAATTTCCATTGCGATTTTTGTTGCGATTTCCGTCGCGGTTTTTCCGTCCTGAATTTTTGGCACAATTTCAAATCAGTGGCGAGAACAAGGATCACTACGTGGCACGTCGTAGTCCTTACTTTCTTTATTCATTCTAATCTATTTCCATATTTTCTTGCAATTGAATTTAAAGGAATTTCTTACTATTATTACAGATTTTGTAAAATCACGTGCTTGCAGATATATCAAGAAGAAACGTGATCGGACTTCATCGAAAAGAAGCCGATTTCCACATTTAATTGCGATTGAATTTAAAGGAATTTCTTGTTATTGTTACAGACATTGTGGATCTTCCTATCGTGAACGGATGAGATCGAGATGCAACGAGTCGGGCTTCGTCAAGGGAAAAGAGATTCTGTTACAGAACTCTAATGCAGTTTCCTACTTTACCTATCAAGTAGTGAATCAAAATTCAAAGTACTAATTTTTTTTATTTATATATATTATGTAGAAATTGTAAAGAATTTTCACGAGTACAGTGACCCGGTGTGGTAATCTGTTTCTTAGATCTTCAGTGCTTGTTACTTCTTGTCTAACCACTAAGAGTGGGCGGATAACCGACATTTCGGGTTCCGGACGGATATTTTTCTCGGGATCGGATCGAGTATTTTTCTCGAATTCGGGTCAGGTCCCGAAAGCTTGTGATATTCGGGTACTCGACATCAAAGTCTAATTAGGTAGCGCCTAGTTCGAGTCGGCAAGTTACCGGCACTTCGTGCACTACTTAACCTGACTTCGATGTCGGGTATCTGAAAATTTCGAGTACCTCCAAGATTTCGAATTCCGTCTCGATCACGTTCAACTCGACCCGAGGCTGGGGTATCCGAAATTTTTTCGTTACCCGTCCTCCTCTACAAACCAATATAACTAAAGCAAGGGAGAAAGAAACACTAGAAGTGGCGAGTGTCGCATCACATTACTCTCAATGCCTCCTTTTGTCTTCCCTGTGCGAATAAAAAAGTGGGAGAAAGTTCTGAAAGATCTTATGGTCCATAAGCCCTATTCCTGATCCTAACAACCTTGGTTCGTACTAGTATGCAACCATTGAATTTATAGTTAAAACAAGATTATAGGTTATGATTGTTAAAAACATTGCATAAATTTCGTTACCATGTATTTTGCACTAATACTATCAGACAGAAGCGCTAAAATGTCTACATCTGATGTCACACGCAATAAAGAAGGTCATATTAAACTACAATTTCAATAAAAATTGAATCTTCTGAGCTGAGCTGAGGAGATATTATTGTCTACAATTTATTCAGTCTTTTCTTAAGGATTCGAAAATTTAAAATGTATAACACTAATAAAAATTTGGAATATTTTATATCTAAATAAAGGGATATCACTTATTTCCCTTCAAAGAATAAATTTAACAATTTTTATATTTTTCATAAGTAATTAATTGTAAACAGAAATCGGTTCGAGTGGAAAAAGGACTAGTATATTCTTCCACTTATGCTTATGTTTATTTATTAATTGTTGCGACGGAAGTCATCAAACTTGAAAATTTAATAAAAATATTCACAATGAGCATTCTTTCTTTCTCCCGTACGTTCAGAATCGTTCTCTCTTTTCTCTCTCTCGCTTTCACATTTCATTCAATCTTTCTCTCTATCTCTCACGCTCTCACACTCTCACATTCGTCTCTGTTACGTGCACGGCCGTAACATTCTTTGTGAGCTGATGCGCGTGGTATGAGCCAATTTATCGAGAACTCGTGTCCAGCACTCGTTGGACACTTGTGTGTGTATGTGTGTGTTGCCTGGCTATGCATGTATGAATGTGTGGTATGATGTATGTATATGTACATTCAATTATTAATAATTATTATTAATAACAACAATAATTAATTAATACGAATAGAAAATCATGTTTCACGGTGAATGACTTGATTCCTTATTTTCAATTTTCTTTTCTTTCATTAAAGATTCGATGAATGTTCGTTTCCAGAGTTCGACGTTTTTCTCGTCGTCTGTTACACGTGAAGGTATTTTTTCAGCAATGTCAGTACAACATACGAATTCAGTCAAGCGAGGCCTTCAATTTCGGCGAATTGCTGTCTCGAACATGAATTCAGAACATTCCGAACAGCGATTAGTCCTTGCTCAACGTCAGAGCTGTCAATGACAATTACATAAAGCTGGGATATCTTCACAGTGGTCACTCTTGCATTAAAATTACGATAACAGCAGATTTCCTTGTAACAAACCGACGGGTTCGGTTCAGTCCAGTCGGTTTGTCTAACTGATTGTATTATTAATTCAGTCCAATATGACAACCATATCATCACCGCGAACTGCTCTTTGCGGATGAGGAGGATGCAAAGGGGCTGGTAGCCTACGCCATGGTTTGCGGGCTGCTCTTCGAAGTTCCACGGACGAAAGCGATCTTCTAAGTCTTCTATAAAATTATAATGAACAACGTTAAATCACAAACATGGAAGACAGAAACAAAAAAAGTCAAAGTTACGAACTTGGTCTGATCCGAAGCACGGAAATAGACGTCGTCAGGTGCGTCCATCCATGAAATTACTTGTTTGCGCGCATTACTTCTAGATAAGGGTGGGCCATGAGGCAAGGTGTGTGGATGAGCAGCCCTTCCATTGAGCGGTGGTGCTAGTGGAAGAACAGGAGGAGGTGCAGTGTGTTCCAAAGTGTGCTTGGGATGTAGCTGCTGTGAATGGTGAGCCCTTTTTGCAGGTGGTCCACCAGGGAGCCCTGCACTTAGGGCAATACCTATCAAACATAACGGGATAATTGTACGACATTCAATACGAAACGCGACTACTATTACGTGGACGTAAAATTATGAAACCAATGTTCCATATTCCTTTGGATTATAACGATAAACTGTACAACTTAACAAACTTGATGATTCGTTTGGCTGTATACATAGACTCTTAGGCATTGAATTATTTTACCTTCATCCCAATCCACGTCAGAGTAGAAGCCAGTAAACAGAGACCACATTCAGTACTAGAACTTGGAACTGTAACGAATATAAATAGCAAATGAGACTTACCATCTGAACCGTTGATTTCATCGAACGGAGGTCTTGTGCGTTTTAGGATTGTTTGTTGTGTTGTCATACTAGGTTGTGGTTGAGGTGGCGTCACTGGCAACCTGTCTACCTCAGATTTATTTGGTACTCTTTCATATAAAAGGCTTCCATCTATAATCATATTATAAAAAAGTTTAACCACAGTTTTTTTCATATTACTCTTTAAAAAAAAAAATTCCAATTAAAAAAAAAAAAAAAAAAGAACACACTGTAAATGTTTATTACATGCCTGGTGCCTTTGGTGGTCTGGGGAAGGAAACTCGATCGGGCTGTTTTCGTTGTGCTGGTGCCGTAAGGGCTAACCAATCCCAATCCCCGGGTTGCCGAGGAGCAGGATGATCACCTAAACGCGTTGCTATGTCGGTAACACGAGGACGAGGCCGAGGGCGTACAGCTCGCGCTAAAATACGTAATTCTGCCGGGCTTTTTGACGTCAATTGAGGAGAAGCACAAAGATGTCGCAATGGTGCTGCATTTACAGGTTGATGGGGTGCTCGTGCTGCGTGACGTGTGCGTAATTGCGCTGCACACAATCTTCGTGCAGCCCGTGCTAACGCTGAAGTACGTAAGTAAAATGCGGAACGGGTTTTCATTACAGGTCTGGGAGATCCACCACCACCGCCTCCACTTGCTCCGCTTCCACGTAAATCAACACCATGAGCACTCGCATAATGGCGACTTAGATGCGCCTTGAGCTTGAATTCTTTCCCACAGGAAGGAATGCTACATCGATGCGGTCTATGAGCACCACCAATACCTTTACTCTCTTCGTCTGAACCTGCACCACCTCTTTTTCTTTCTAAATCAACATCATCAATACGTGATGGAACCTACGTATAAAATTAAAATATAGCATCTTCATGAAATAGTAAGACTATGTAATATTAATGTTTTTAATAGTAATATTTTTAATAGTAATATAATTTATAAAACTGCACCTTGAGGCCACCATACTTCTTCCAGTACGTCCAACATGATTGACACAAGCGGCATTGCATATGCGATGGACCCCAAGCGTACCACTGCGGACTCTGCATAACTTGACAACTTTCACAGGGCTTACCACCAACCCCGACCATTAATATACCAGAATTATCAGTTGTCATGTTACCATTACTATTGCCATTAAGAACACTAGTTGGTTTTCCATTACTGTTGCTATTATTACTATTACCAAGAGGTACAATCGTTGCCGCAGAAGGTGCAGTTGTAGGTGGAGCTGTCTTATTGTAATTTGGTATATAAACTTGTTTAAGTTTACTTTCTGCTTCTACGGCCTTTACCCTCTTCTGTTGTACGTATCTGTCTGTTGTTTTCCACATGTAATAATATTCGATTACGTTCTTTAGAGTTTTCCACGGTAACTGAAACATCGACAAGTTAATTGTTATTAATCTGGTCAGAGATTTAAATCTTATATTAGCCGTTTCATAATGTATGCTTACAAAGTCTTGACGAATATCAGCAAAATCCTTTCCATATTTGTCAAGAGCTTCCTCGAAAAGATTAGCTTCGGATGCACTCCACTCTTCCATCTCATCTCTGCATAATACTGGACCAGTACTAGGCACTAAAGATGACATTGCCTTCGCAACATCATAACCATGCCGATGTAAAGTATCCATCGCATGAAACTATGAACACATAGATATAAATTACTAGTAAAAATAATGCTAGCAGTACAGTGATATAACGTAGTGATATATACAAGAGTAATGTCTCTCGATGCAGCAGCTGCAGACATATGCAACGAAGGTTGTTTGACTGAAGAAGAACAGTCTAAAGCTCTTGCAAATGTGCCGACAGATCTACTGACGACAAGGAATTGATCAATTTGCCGATCCGTTAGTGAATGTCGTGGTGTCCAAACCAAAGTTTCTAAATCTTGTGATCTACGAGGATCCGATTCCCTTTCAGCAGGTGTAAGTGGAGCTGGCGCTATACCATCGGCTTGGTATTTACTGCCTACTCTAATTTCACCTGCAAAATTGCATGAATACATGTTAACAATAAAATATATGAAGTGATAGTAATATGCAATGTAATATTGAAAAGTATGTGAATACCTTTGTCAGCAAGTAAAGTACGCTGAGCAGGATCAAATACTAAGCAATAGAAGAAAGAATCTTCTTTATTCAAATAGCTTAGTAAAGATTCTGTTTCGTTTAACAATGTCACACAGCATTTGCCCCTTATGTGTGTTGCAGGCATGGTTTCAACCTGCCGGGATAGAAACAGTTCTCTGTGTTTCATTTGATGACGTTGTTTAGAACTTAACTCTGTTACACCTCCAGCACCTACTACGTTGTCCTCGGTCCCTGTGTGTCAATAATTGCAATTAGAACATATTTTATAATTAAAATATTAACATTAATAATAGAAAAAGCTTAACTGAAACATATCTCACGTAAGTGTCAAAAAAAAAATAAAAGATATTGAAAACACCGAATTCAATAACTTTGTTATACTACATTTTAATATAATAGTTATAAGTTTAATCAGACATTTCAGCATTACATTATTTATATTAATAAAACAGTGACAAAAAAATATTTTCTTTTAGTATAGAAATTCGTCCTAATTCCGGTCATTAAAATTTATTCATGCACTTCCGGTCTCTTCTTTTTTGTTTCAAGACAGATAAATTAAATGTAAATGAAACGCAGGAATGTGGCAGAATCAATTAAAAACTTACAACACTCAAATAAAATATCAGCAAGAGCGGGCAACAAAAAAATAAAAATGAAAGCAATCTTAAGTGATAAATTACTTATCTTAACAAAACAAAATTAACTTTTGAATAAATGTAAATTGTTTAAAGAAGCCTCAGATTACTAAAGAATTATCATTTTATGCGGCGGGATTTTTGTTTTAATGAATGATTGATTATTTTAATGATTATGAAGACTAATTTTAGGTACTGGAAATTAAATAAATGGACCATCATAATGGTTATCTGAGAGAAAAAAAGAAACAGAATAAAGTAGCAATAACAGGATTGATGATGAAAATGTTTATGATTATGTATTGTCATATATATGGGTTCATACAGTTTCACATCATTTGAGAAACCATTCAAGTCCCCTTCTTCACAATTTTCAAGAAGAGTCCATGGGTGAACCCAATTTTATTGTCTCTTTGGCCTTACAGTGAATTTAGTCTAAATTTACGACATTCACCAAGATTACAAAGAAGTTTATAAATCCCGCCGCCAGATCATTAGCCTTAAATCATCACTGGCTTCTATGAGACTAATGAGTCAATCAAAAGGTACACATTGTGGGTTACTTACTGATGAATCCCTGTAATAACTCATATTTATTATTTACAATTTGTATTTGCAACTATTTGCACTTAGTAATACAGAATACGTAATTCTGATTCATAGTTATATAAAAATTTAGCAGTTGGACACGTGAATTAATAAGATCCATATCTTCTTATATTTGTTACTAATCATTGATTTAAACAAAAAATATAAATATACATGTGTACATATACACGTATATCAAAATTCGTAACCAAGATTCATCTGCAAGAAGCACCTTTTAATTGACTGCTCACTCACCATGAGGCTCTTGGGCCTCGGATAGTGGGGCTTTCAGCCAGCCCCCCTTCCCGCCCCCTTTGATCATCACTTTGGGCCCGATCCCATCTTTATTAGTCATTTCCTTAGTAGTATCTGGATTCTCCAGTTTCTGACTCTGCATGTTCGCAGGGGATTCTGATCTCTGCTGCTCCGCACTTGCCACTGCAATTTGTATCATAGAACCCACTCTACTAATTTTCACTATTCTCTCTTTTTCAAATACAATTTTAATACATGCTCTTGTAATTCAAAAGAACTCATAACATATTTCTGGTTCAGTTTTTAACGATTTTTACTAATTGGAATATCTCATCACATAGTAGTATACAATTGATAACTTGTATCATAATAAAAAATAATTTTGATTCTGTCAACCAATTCCAATCGCGTTTCTATTTACAACTGCAATATACTAGTAATATTCAAATATAGAATGAGTGAGATATTAAAAGTGGTAATAATTGTTTCAATGCATATGCATGAATTATATACTGTGGATATTTATACAAATACAAAATAATTAAAATCAAAACTTTCATAGAATTTCATTCTTTTCCATATTAACTTCAAAACATGGAAGCTTTTAATACAGAAAATGAAATGCTACTTTTCTCAAGTTTCACAGCATTGTATAGTAAATACAATGAAGAGGGTGGAATGCACAAAAAGATTTGATACAGATCACTGCAAAAAAACGTGTTCGCAAAAGAATGGAATGTATTTCCAAATTTTAGAATGTGGAAATCACGACGAATGATAAAACATATTTTAAACAAAATTCAAATACCGCTAGGAAGGGGAATACTAATTTGAACCTCGAACGAATCTCAATCGATATCCAGAAATTCTTGGAGGAAAACAATATACTTCTGGACTACGGACTATCGTCGCCGAAAAAGGGGTAAAAGGGACCCTCTGGAAGCATCCGATCCCCGGGGAGCGCGTCCTTGCCGTAACCTTTTCATACGTTCCATGCATGAAAATATCGACTCCCGACAAGACAAAGGTTCGTATATTTTTTTCCTGAAATTCGAAGCACAGAAGAGAGCAAGGTACAGAACCGACAGAGGAGGGGGAAAGCCCGATTCGAAGCAAATACCGGCGGACGGACATAGAACCAGTGAGAAAGCGAGGAGGGAGGCAGGGGGTAGAAAGGGACAGATGTAAAGAGAAAGAGAGAAATAGCACGGGAGAGTGTACATTCGCGTTACACACACATACACACGTACAGAATTTGCACTCATACACATACATACATTACATACATAAGGTACGAAAGAAGAGGACGGAGGGAAAGAGAAGCGGTAGAGAGAGAGTAAATGCTTAAAACGAAGATGGCTAGTGGGGCCCACACCATTTTCGCCCAGGCACACACGGCGTACTCGCGCGTGTATGTGTGTGCGTTCCTGTTTTCTCTCTGTCCGTTATTCGTGCATGTCTGCGTGCCCGCCTGGTTATCGTATACGTTCCTCTATCGGTGTCCTTACGAGTCTCTGTGTGTCCGAGTACACGTAACACATACCCAACCAATCCCTGCGTCAGTCATTCATTTAGTTCAGGGTGGCGGGTGGGGTGGTACAGGGGGAACTCGGGTGAGAGAGGTAGAAAGAGGGGGCGGTGGTGGGCTAGCGAGTGCACACCATCCCCCAACCCACCCCCGGCAGATCGATACAACCCCCATTCCACCCCTCTGCCACCCCCCAACTTTACTTATTATACATTCCCACCCCCCAAATCCCCGCGTCTCATTATCTTTGCCACTGCAAAGGAAAAATCGAGAAAGGTAGAAAGAGAGAAATAGAGAGAATGAGAGATGCATATACGTACGCGTGCGTGCGGCGTGTGTGTATGCACATGTACATGATACATTATATATACATACATACATACATACATACATA
>CM052162.1:2979444-3033275 GCA_028455555.1 Augochlorella aurata
TAGGAGCTATCCTGGCGCGCTGGGGTCTTTGAACTTCTATTTGGAAAACGTAGTAACGTAAGAACGTTGCAAATAGAAGAAGCACTGACCGGATGTTGTTTATTTTCACTGGAAAATAAGATACGAGTTAATTCGGGGAAAAAGCCGAATCCGAACCAGCTTCATACTGAACCCGCGAAAACTAGCAGGTCTACCTAATCGGTCGTAAAATATTTTGTTATTTTCGCACGCCATAGTTTTGTTAGACAATTTCTTTCGAATTTCTCAATTATGGATTACATCTGATGGATTACTACGTTCGAAATCACAATTATCAATCGGGCTAATAAAAAAATTACCCGCGAATAGATAATAGGATTCCGGATGACTCGTGGAAAGGATTGTTTCAGTTTTGTCAATTCTGAAATGATTATTGATCCGAGAAACAGCGGAAATAAAATAAATTATATTATTCTTGTACATTCATTATTAGACTGCGAATATTTATGTGAATATTAATATCCATAAAACAACATTCAGAAAACAATGTTAGGCAAAGACTAATCTTTATGTTTCAGATAAGATTAATCTAACTTTCAATTTATTTAATTATATTAAATATTTGCATGTATGTACTGCAAATGCATAAAAATTTACAGTCTCAATATATTAATGTACAATTATAATTGCCTAAATGTTACTGAAAATAGTTGACACAACAGCTTGTATAACTGCATTGAAAATCAACTTTTGTTTGTTACTAGAATGATATGCTAAGGTTATTAAAATATTCCTGGTAACTGGAGTTGTAATACATTAAAAAGGAGTATGGAGAATACATCTCACAAAACTCTGTAAATCTTACTTACATTGATGTTTGTCAGCAAGCATTATTAATGTAGAAGGTAAATCCCTCCGCCTGAAGAAGCACATAACTTTTGCTTCAACATTTCCACTTGCCGTCTAAAAAAAATTAAATGAATGTAAAAAGAATAGATAAATATACTTATGTTTTAATTACTCAAATTTCAAAACTAGTTTATACAAATATATAGTATATGATATAATAGTAAATAAAAATCAATAAAAGTCTACAATTCTCAAATGTAGATATTAATTCCTTACCTTATTTAATTCTTCTATCCTTCTTATCTGGTAGGGAGATGTGGAAGATGTTTCAAAATATACATAATCTGCAAATAAAAAACAAAAGATATATTTTAATATACCAAGAAAAATTAGTATACGAATTATTCATATTCCATCAATATATAATAATAATATACTACACCCAAATATACTCAAGAACATATCTTTGATTTCAGAAAACTAAAATGTTATAAATGCTATTCTCTTCAATACCATTTCATTAAGATTCCTATCCACATTTCATGTATTCATTTACGTGAAATGTATACAAACACAAACTACTACTATCATTCTGAAAAATACATATGTACAGTACACGAGAGTCACGATATCGGAGAAAGTTTTGAACACCGTTTACAAAAAAACAAGTCTTATACAAATTAAAAATACGGCATTATTATGAATAAAAATTCGAACAGTGGAATGTTGCGATAGGTGTAAATTTTTCGATGAGAGCATGCAGAGAACGCTGTAACGATGTGGATGTTCGTTTCGTTGTACTTCGATAATATCGGAGGAATAGAAATTTAAGAGATCTCGCATCATTTGACATGTGTATAAAAATATTCAATGATCTGTGAAGAAAATGAGACAACGATGCAAAACCTAAAAACGGACCTGAACGTCCAAATATCGAAATTTAATCATCAAAATTTATCGTGCAAGAAATTAGCATGACCTGGACGAAGGGCGAGCGAGAGAGTAAGGGGGCAGAGGGGGGAAGGGGATGTGTGTGTAGAAGGAAAGCAGACGTATGTATGGGACGCTAGAAGAGCGAAAGAGAGAGCAGAGGAGGAAGAGACAGGAGAGATCCAGATGAAGAGAGGAAAGTGTCGAGGGGCCGAGCGCGGGTAAAATGTAGATACAGGGGACGCCATCGCAGATCACCATTCGCAAACATTAATTTCTCGGGTTAATTAAAGACTGCGCTCGAGACTCGACGCGTGGCCATCAGCCGGCGGAATGTGTGCAGTGTGCGGTCACTTTTTACCTCCCACCCGGTACATGTTGGCCGTCATGTTGCTGGCGTCCTGTGTGGCCCCGAGAGCGAAATTAGCGTTCTCGTGGTTACCGTGGTTCTCGTGGTATTCGGCCGGCATCGGCATGAAGACTTTTCGTCCTCCAACTACGCGAATCTATCAGCCGACACTTCCCACTTGTCCACGGAGTCAACACTTCGCGGTGTCACTCCATCGTGTTTGTTTGTCCCTCTGATCGACTCGAAACAGAAAAAAAAGATCGCACTCCGGCTATCCCTATATCGCGCCTGCACCGACCCGTTCCCGCCTAGAATTGAACACTTGACGGTCCTTGTGAGTAGTAACACTAAAGATGCGCGAATAACCCACACTCGTTTCGACTCACGTGTCCGTTACCGTGACGAACATCGTCAGTGGCCGTTGCTTCGTTCATACGGGAACACCGCCATTTTCATTTTGCCGAGCGGGCTACATATACGACCAGGCGAGACTGCCTGCTCCCCTCTACCGGAGCTCGGTTCACTCGCTTTCTTCCGAACCCGCGTGCATTCGAAACTTCACCGATACATACAATATCCGAACCGTATGCGTCCCTTGCTTTGATTCAGCAGAACACGGTTACCTGCTTTCACGAATTTTCAGCGAAAAACGCGCGATCCCGACGATACAACCCGGTCAACGAATACCACAAAACAAGGCCACTGGTCGGATACTACCAAGACTCGACGATTGCGCGGTCTTCACAGCGTCTGCGTTATCCTACCGAAGAGTGGGGATAACTGTACGATGGAGTGCCAATTTTTCGACGCATTCGCGAATCCAACCGCGAAATTTAAATTTGACTCGTATATACTTTGTGAATTATATTCGTTCAAAGACACTTATAATATTAAGATTACCTATCTCTTTTATTTAATATATATTATGTACCCCGATATTATGTAGAAATTATAATGAAATAGGGTAAGATTGTTTAAGTGAATGAATAAATTGTAAGTACTTATGAAAGTTTAGATTATATTTACATTGAAATAATAAATGAAATGCTTTTGTATAGTATATGAAATATTTATATATTTACGAAATTAGTCTTTCTATACAATTGCTTATGCGCAGTCACATATTTCATCTGTTTCAATTAAAAAAAAAAGGAAAGGTATGTAAATGAATAGTTGAAATTACTCACTAGTTTGTAGAGCCTGTGTGAGAGTTTGCCTTTCGCGTAAAACGTTTGGTAATGCGCCTGACTAATAATAAATAGTGACGAATATGTCGATTTGATGCAAATACGCAACGCAAAGTTATATTCATATGTACATAATAATAGTAGTAGTAATAATAATAATAATACATGTCGATGACAATGTTCATAATTTAGCATTCTTCTAATTTAGGTAATCATTTAAGGCACATCCCACGGTCTTTACCAAGCAATTTTGTTCATTAATATTATATAAATAAATGTATACTGTTGTGGATGCTATTAACCTAGATTTATTATCATATTTCTATTCATAGGAATAATTATTTATACTAAATATAGGTAATAATCTGTTCTGTACATAATTCTATGTCTTTCTTATGAATCTTTTAAAATGGATAGTCGTATCATTTATTAATGATAATAATGATAGTAACATTAATAAGAATAACAAGATAATGCATAAATGAGATGCACAAGATGAAAGCTTGCTCTTTTCCTTTCATCACGGTGTGAGAATCATGAGTAGTATAAATGTTTTTAGAGTCAAAACAAGATTACCCAGTAAACCTAGTTATGCGACTTTTTAAATAATTAAAATTTTGAATTTTCTGGAACTAAACAAAAAAATAACAGTAAACACGTCAATAATAAAGGACTACTAATACATACATATTTTTAATTACAATTAAAATTTCATAATACTACTCATGATTTAATTTAATATTAATATAAAATACCTATGCCAACTCTGACAGTTTATGTATTTCTATGTACAAGTATAGCATCCAGACTTTGTTCCCTGGTTGCATGGATCTACTTACTACGATACTATTGTTTATGGATAAAAAAATACTAATATATCGCATTGTCGTTGCACGGGCAGTGTTTGCGCAGTTTTGTCCATTGATAAGGCACCAGCTTTTAGGATCCTGAGATTCAACCCGCATGCTTCGACAGATTTAGAGGCATATCTAAAGATCATACACGATAAAGAATTCGTATAATTTACAATATACAGAGAAATCATATGAACATCTTAAAGCACATACCTGAAGGAGGTGTAAGAGTTTGTTCCCTGTAGTCTTTGTAATGATGAACTGGAGGAGATGAAGGATGAGGTGGTGGTGGTGCATATAATGGCATAGGAGGTGGATAATGGACGGGTGATGGATAATGCATCCATAAAGGTGCTCTATATGGTCCAGGAGGTAACATTGGCACACTGTACAGTGGATGTTGAGGAGGTGTATTTGTAGTACCAATGTATGGATCTACTCGTACCCTAGGATACGAGTTACTCGATGAGTATTTCACAGTTTGTCTGTCGTCTGGCTTCAACAAATTTCTTAGAAAGCCTTGCTCATGACTTGGCTTATCTTCCCCCAAGATACTTGTTATGCTGTACGACGATAATTGTTTCGGCGATGGAGTAGGAGCACTCGTTGTACAAACAGGCTGTGGTGTCGCACGTCTTTTAGATGCTTGGTCTTCTAATGACACTCTTTCCAATTCGCGCAGAATGCGTTTGCGAGGTGAAACGACATTAGGATCTAGAAGGCGCGATAGTTTGTCGATAATTATATTTAAAACCTTTCCAGTTGGTGTACCATTCGCCTTTCGAACTGGCTTAGTGTAATTTGTTACTGATTCTGGAAGTAGGTGAGAAGTAGGATCTAATGGACGTCTACGCTTTCTTGCTATTAGGCGAGGATGTGCACACAGACGGTTTCTTGGATTTCTATAGTAATAAAAATTAAACTCTGTGGATATCCGACGTCTTGGGTTTGCTTGCTTCCAACAATGATCTCTTTGCCAAGGACTTGACTGTACTGATGAGTTGTCATCAGAGACTGTAAGTAGCATCATAGTATTAATATCATAAAAATGTGTCTGTAATGTTATTTATTTACTTACCACTAAGAGAAGTAGAACTTTCCTGCCTATTTGGAGTTGTGCTAGCTGGTGGCCAAAATGTTTTTTTCGGGACTGGAAACCATGTAGTTCTTTCCCCATCTCTACGATGGGACAGTTCTAAAATAAATTTTCCATCTTTGAAGAATTTTAATCGTCCACCAGGAGTTGGAAGTAAATTGTTATCGATGCGTGTTTCCGAGTGATGAGTGGGCTGTGGGCTTGAATTTTTACCATTTGCCTTGGTAAGGGTTGAGTGTAATGCAGAAGGATCACGTGAGCACATTTCTGTTGTGCCTCTCACGTGACCTGCGTGAGCATGACATTCTGCTGACTTCTCACGCATGCTGACACTTTACCGATATCCATTTTTCTCCGCTTGACCTTTCATACTTCAGCTTCTCAATATCAAGTAAAAGAGAGAGGTAAGACCTTAAAAAGGTCTTTCTCTTATAGCTGCAAATAATAATAGATGGGCTTGCTAAAGTACCTCTGTTTCATACTTTAAGAAGAACATTTCTTGCAAAAGAACTTGGCCGAACCCAAACTATGTGGCACAACTTAATCAATAGGTTGGTTGATGTAAAATAGATTTTTTGACAATGGTGTCAAAAATAGTCAAGCGTATAAGTTCCTCTGAAACTCAGTAGAGTTGGTAACAGCACAGAAATGCAATCATGTTGGTCTTGTTCATTTCAAAACTGTCAGATTGACATAAGCAAAAATTGACAGTGAACAACAGCGTTCCTCTGAAATTGAACTAATATTTTCTCCTCAGCCAAAAAAGACTTGTCTGGATAGTATGCCGATTAATGTGCATGGATCAAACAGAAGATTATTTAATCAAAATAAGCACTATCATCAGCTTGACAGCCACATTTTGCGTGAAATTCCAAAAGGAATTTGATATACATGAGTGGCAGTCGCTAGACACCCACCCACCCACGCACTGCCGCCTTCTGCAACGAGTTCTATTCCATCTCGAAGAAGCGGCTCATTGCGTTAATAAGTGTCTTCGGAGCTGAACGCGTTATATTTTCCGCGAATTATCACAACTGGCCCGCGACTTCGCTTTCTAAACGCGAGATATTCACGGACCAAACACGGGACGGTCGCTCTGTAGTGGAAAACACGGCTCGGCCGACACATGTGTTTCACTTCACCCACGAATGGTTTACGTGTCCACGGCAATCGAGCTTATTCGTTCGACGACCCTTCTGAACGTGCGTCCACCATCGTTTTCCTCGTGATTTTCGATGTTCCGACGTGAAAAAAAAAACAAGAATTTCTCGCCTTCGTGTATCCTTCTTGTCGACAACACTGTGGCGGTTCACGGTCCGCGCGTTCCTCAGTTCCTTGGTCCAACTCCCACGATCAGTCTGCACGGTCTGCAATACACTGTAGTACTTCCTACGTTCCTACAGAACACGAAGTTACGTCGAACGCGTTATAGAGATAAATACGAGGCAGTTCAGAAAATGCAAACTCGTTTCAGTCATTTTTTATCAATGATTTAGATGTCTTAATCGATTTTTATCAAACAAATTAGAAGTATAATATAAATATTCGTATTAGTCTTGATTTGACATGTAAATGCATTTGACTATAAGATCTTTTCATAAAAAATCCAAGCAACTTTGTGTATGCGTACTATTGTATTTTAAGTTTCTTGATCCCGTTGCTGTTTGTATTTTGCTCACTTTCAATGGACCAATAAGAATCGTGCCTTTTCGCACGAATGAAGTTTGGCGCGCAACGCTTTAGAATCCCGGTGTAATGTTTCCGTAAAATATTTCTGAAATTCGTTGATAACTTTTTAATTTCTGCTTATTTATTCGATATGAAACTGATAGAAGAATATCAGGAACTTATCGAACGTGATGCAACTGAAATTTCTTGGTTATGGAAACTCCTGCCAACATTCTGTTACATTACAAGCGCGGTCACTGGATTTGTTTGCAGCATATTATTCTACGTAAAATGGGTATTGAATTTATTCTGTTCCTATTACTTCAAATGTTTTCGATATAAATAAAATTTTTAATTAAAAATATTAAAGCATTACGCCTTTGGTGATAACTGTCCACTTTGGGCAAATTCTGTTCGTATGATCCCTATGGAATCAGAATGGTATCACATAGTTGATGAGGGCAACATGAATTTGATTAATACAGATTGGTTTGATCAAATTATGACCCATTATGATTACAACTATATATGTAAAATATATTTTATAACTTGTTTCTTGTCCTGCATATTTGGAATTGTATGGTCCACTATGTTTTTAATATGTGGAAAAGGTGGATATGATGTATCATCAATGTAAGTTATTAATTAGTTGATAACTGTTAATGATAATGCTCAGATATGTATAACATATTATGTAGATATGAAGCTCCATGGAGTATTGTATTTCCTGCAACAATTTTTAATATGATATTTGCATTAATTACAACATATGCTGTTATAAACCTGGTGGAAGGATATTTAATATTCAGTCAGAGCTTGAAAAGTGTTTACATTGCAATAAGCACTACTGATAAAATACCGAAACATATAAGGTAAAAGACATCAATTATGATAATTTATAAATTATTTAATCAAAACAATATACATTTGCAGTGACTGTGAAATTGTACAAAAATATTTACAACACAACATCCATGACTATGATCTATGTAAATTATTCTCTTGGCTGCAGGTTACATCTCGTAAAAGTTATAATAATTTAATGTTAAAATATAATCCAATATTAATATATGTATTGTGTATCTTTAAGGTTCTTTCGTATATAATGATGTGGAGTTGGTTAGGGGGATTGGTGATATTAATTTTCAGAATAGTAAGGATTCGTGACTTTAAACTACTAAGGATTAGAATCTATGAAGTTACATCTGATTTTGTGCCAGAAAATATTAATAAAACTGACCTAAAAGACGATAAGAAAACGGACAAAGAAAAGATAGAATAATTATTTGTATATCAAAAATTGTTTATTCATACGTTCCATATACTTGTATATGAACATTCTATATCGCATGCATGTATGAAAATGTATAAAAATAGATTTATTCAATTTATAAATTTATCTAAAATGCCACCAATATAAATAAATAACAGATTATAATAACTACTTTAATAACTCTGTGCCTTAGTATTGTTATATAGATTGAATATTTCTATACTGGGAAAGAGAATAAGTTGTACATATACTTCACACTCTTACAAAAGTTATTAGTGATGTATATATATATATATATATTTGAAATGCTATTATAATTGTTATATCTTAAACATATAAATCAATACATTTTACAATACTTTCCCAATATTAAGTATAACATGATTACTTTATAAAACATCTATTAATGACATCTTCTTTCATTTATTTTAATAAATCTTATGTTATTCCTTTGATGTCCTATAATACTCTTATGGTCATCTTATAAATTTAAATCCTTTAATTACTTCTCTAGATTGATACCAGTGGTAAGGAATATTTTCAATGTTCTCATTTAAATTGTTCAAGAATTCTATGTTGTTATCTTTCTTACTGTTAGACTCAGACGACAGGTCATTATAAATCTTTACATGAATACTGTTGCAATCCATATTTATGTGATTATTATTATGCAATTTAAATGTAAAACAATTAACATCTTTTACTGGAAGTGTATAGTGCGGTTTTGGTAAGAAAAATTCAGAAACTGAATTTCTATCACTTTTTTCTATTAACACAAATGTGTTTGTGAGACTCATTGGTGAAGATATTGCATCTTGAAAGTCTGAACACTCTAACATGGACCTAAAAATTCATTTCATATAGTTTAAACAATACCAGAAGTTAACAGAAAAGTAACTATTATTTTACTGACCTCATTAGATTTAATAAAGGTTTCCTAGACACGTGTTTATATTCATAATGCTGCCGGCTATTGAGAATATCCAATGGTAATTCTAATCTAATTTGCAGCTTTGGTGACATTATGGTAGCACCAATGAGTATAGCAATTCCTTTAATGTTACAGTTATTAAGATGAAATTGTGAGCTCAATTGTTCCGATGTGTCCTTCATAGACTTCAATAATGCTTTTATAGAAGATGAATTTCTGTCTGTTGGTTTCATATTAATTTGCAATTGAGTCAACGAGTCGTATGTAAATGGTATCTGTTGCTTCTGATATAAAATATATTTTAGAAGTTCAATCACTAGTTTTACACAAGTATCACTTGTCAAAGGTTCGTCCAATTTTACATTAATATACATTTTGACTTTTGTCTTTTTGATCACACTTCGAAACTCGTAACAATGCGGCGCATAACCTGTCTCAAACAAAACGTTCTGTCGAAATATTATTCTCTTAAATTTGCGAAGATACGTTTCATTTTCTATGATAATAACTGTGCAGGTTACATTACAAAACAATATTAAAAATAATATTATTTAACGTATAATTTAAAATTATATTGTTATCAGACTGCAACTACAATTGCGTCTATACTACAGAAAAATGAAAATTAACCTTGTTGCCTTGTTTCAGGCAAGAAGTGTGTATGGATGCATTGTACGATGTGTATGAGTATACAATCTACAGTAATAGGACCTACTCCTGCACATCTTCAAGCCACAGCTTGATCCGTTAGCGAGGATCGATATAGAAATTTTCTTTGCTCTGATTGGCTGACGATTCATTGCTGAGACAGGATCCACAGCGAACTGGATACGTAGTGAAATGGTGGGAATATGCGCTCCAACTTAGGGAGAAAAGCATGCAGCAGTAGGTCCCATTACTGTATGTATGTATGTATTTACAGTTTATCTTCCTCTCTAAATAAGCACTTGTATCTCCACCATTTTTACAACGCATTCAATCTACAGTGAATCTGCTTAGCGCTGATACGTCAGCCAATCAAAGTAAAACAATTTCTACCTCCATCTTTATTTGCTTACCAAGCTGCGGCCCAGAGTCGGGCAGAAGATGGAGTTATATGATATTAGTGTATATGTGTACAGGAGTCCCTCCTTATCGGCAGCGATCTACCTCTTCTTTCAAAGCGCTTTTATCCCCCACCATTTTAATGCGAATCCAGTTGATTTAAAAAGAAAAGGGTTATGATCGAGGCAGACAGAACGAAACCAGTGGACTCTATGTGTGGGTGCCCACACGGACGCAACTTAGGTCATCTTACCTTCCGTGCTTGCGGTCTCACTCTTTTCGCCCCCATCCTAAACACACGGCGCGATATTCGATTTGTATTTTTCGCCTTGTAGGATTTCTGCGCAGTCCAGCGTACTTGCGAACGCCTTCAAGCAACAACCATTTATCTATATCCGGATAAATAGACGGAATAGTTTGTTAGAATAAATAAATTGAATAGTTTGTTCGCATAAATAGATAGAATAGTTCGATCGAATAAATAGACGGAATAGATCGATCGAATAAATAGTCGAATAAGTCGAAATAATCGAATAGATCGAATAAGTCGACGGAACAGTTTGTTGGAGTAAGTAGATGGAATAATTTGTTGGGATAATGATAATAAAATATTCGACTAAAAAGGATTCATTCGGACAATTATATTAGTAAAATATTTATTAGAAATAATAAGATAAGCTACATTGGTTGTCTGGTGTGACTTGTTTCGCGTGTGGCTGTGCTGATGTCGTGGTCTCTTGCTCACTCGTCACTTCCTATCTTTGTCTAAAACTATGATGGCAGCACTGCTAGATGTGAAGCGTCAACCAATCAGAGAAAAGCAGTTTCTGCATCTACCCTCATATGTACCTATTTCTGAGCACTGTGCCCCTGACATTGCGCAGTACATACGTCGAGACGCTACTGTATTGTGTACATATGTTATGTAAAATTATATGTATTGTAACATTTATACATAGTGGCTAAAGCTCATATCGCAGTGCATCCATAACATATTTTTAATTTTGTCCAACGACAATTTAATTGTGTTTTAATATTTTTTTTAGTACTTAATAGTGAATGAAAGAAAATTAATTTGCATAATAAAATTTTGATGAATCTATAGGATAGTTAATAACAAATTTTTTCCGACAATGTGAAGAAGTGTTTTAATTTTTGTGTAAGGTTTCCTAACTTGCTGGAACTTGCTGGAACTTTCGCTACCGCTATTCTTTGGTTATACCAGGTTACATACAAATAGATAAAAATGGCGGAAGTAAAGTCACGTCGCGTCGCGCAAACAGAAGATTTATCAAATGTTGAATTTGAAACCAGTGAAGATGTGGAGGTCATTCCCACATTTGATAATATGGGACTCAGAGATGAATTATTACGAGGAATCTACGCCTACGGTATTATAATAATTCTATACTTTTGTGTAGTATGTAAACATAACCTATTTGATTAGTTTCTGTTTGATTACTTTAATTTACACGTATACGAAGACGTAATTGTTAGTCACTGTCAGTCTTATTTCGTTAATATTATTCTCTTTTACTCGTAATTACTATAGACATAATGTTTTTATTGTAGGTTTCGAGAAACCTTCTGCTATTCAGCAAAGATCTATCAAACCCATAATGAAAGGACGAGACGTAATTGCACAAGCCCAATCTGGTACAGGAAAAACAGCAACATTCTCGATTGCTATATTGCAGTCTTTAGATACACAAGTTAGAGAAACACAAGTCTTGGTTCTTTCTCCTACAAGAGAATTGGCAACACAAATACAAAAGGTTATCCTGGCATTAGGAGATTTTATGAATGTACAGTGTCATGCATGTATTGGAGGTACCAATCTAGGAGAAGACATTAGAAAATTAGATTATGGACAACATGTTGTATCTGGAACACCTGGCAGAGTATTTGGTAAACATATAATACAATTAACAAAGCTAATGTTGCAAATATAAAATAGATTTATAGGTAATTCTATGATATTTTTAGATATGATAAAAAGAAGAGTTCTCAGGACAAGAGCAATTAAGATGCTAGTTCTTGATGAATCAGATGAAATGTTAAACAAAGGTTTTAAAGAACAAATTTATGATGTATATAGATATTTGCCACCTGCAACGCAAGTAGTATTAGTATCTGCCACATTACCACATGAAATTCTTGAAATGACCAGTAAATTTATGACAGATCCAGTTCGTATCTTAGTTAAACGGTAAGATACAGCTTTATAGATTCAAATTGGAATAATTATTTCAGTAGTAATAATTCATGATTAATTGTAGTGACGAATTGACATTGGAAGGAATAAAGCAGTTCTTTGTTGCTGTAGAAAGAGAAGAATGGAAATTTGATACGTTATGTGATTTGTATGATACACTGACAATAACACAGGCTGTAATTTTTTGCAACACCAAACGTAAAGTAGATTGGTTGACAGAAAAAATGAGAGAAGCTAATTTTACAGTCTGTTCAATGCATGGTGACATGCCTCAGAAGGAAAGAGACAACATTATGAAGGAGTTCAGATCTGGTCAAAGGTATGTTCACTAATGTACATTATTGGAAATGAAATTTTGTATGATATTTACGATATTCTTTGATTTTACAGTCGTGTACTAATAACAACCGATGTCTGGGCACGAGGAATAGATGTACAACAAGTATCACTTGTAATCAATTATGACTTACCCAACAATCGTGAGTTATACATTCATAGAATAGGTCGGTCAGGTCGTTTTGGCAGAAAGGGTGTTTCTATAAATTTTGTTAAAACTGACGACATCAGGATTCTGCGGGACATTGAACAATATTATTCCACACAAATTGACGAGATGCCGATGAATGTAGCGGATTTAATATAAATCTTAGACTAAACAACTGTATTAACTAAGAATTTAAACAAAAACTCCCCTGTTTTGTTCTACATTTCTTTATTTATAAAAAGTAAGTCTTACAAAAGAGTGTGCTACTTTTAAAGGTTGCAATTAATTATACACATGTGCACATTTTCAGTTTTCAAAAGTTCTGTATCAGATGTTATTTATACTTAACTTACGTATAATGTACCAATAGAAACATAAGGATAAAAACGGAGCAAAAAGATGTATAATTATAATTTGTATTACAATCATTAATATTATATTACTTATATTTAATACAGCTAATAAAATAACTGTATAAAATAAAATAGAGCTAATAAAAAAGAAACTACAGTATTTATTATTGTTGTAGAATATATATTTATTGCCTAGAATAATGCTTTGATATTTACATGCATGTTTTTTTAGTAAAATAGAAATAAAAGTATACTTGCTGCTAAAAGACCCTATACTACTAAACTGAAATAATCAATAACTGGTCTTCCAGTTTAGATGGCAGCAGAGCAGTGTTTTGATTTAACATCTTACAAACATTAATCACAAATTCAATTGCACAGTAATATTCTACTTGCTCTGCACGAAAGATTATCTTCTTTTTTTTAACATGAATTACAAGTATAATACTGTGCAAAATCTTATACATTGTCCATATCAGAATGTTTGATATGGCAGTAGACTCAGTGTCAATATTTACTAACAAAAGGATAAAATGTGAATATAATAATACATATTTTTATAAAATTAAATACTTAAGTGGTAAATTGTAAGTAAAGTACAATGTGAAACAATCATTATAGAGATAGAAATTTAAAAAATATGGAAGCACAAGAGGATTGCACTGTTCGGAGAGGACAGCCAATTCGTCGTTATCAAAATGATTATAAACCAGAAGGGCATACATCAACCTGTAAGTAATAATATTAGTTAGTTGAAAAAGTCATATCAATTATGCGTTAATGTTTACTTTTTCAGCAATGATGGGTAATCAACCTCAGTATTTGAATGTAGGTAGACCTACTGTTCGAATAGCTGTATACTTGATGACTGGAATGTTTTTAACAATGGATATTGAACAAAATTTTACTGCACAACAAATTCTGGCAATAATACAATCCGAAGGAGAACTAGGATTATCTAGAGCTTCATTGCTTACTGGCCAAACAGTGTTCGCTTTGTGGCTTTGTTCTTCCAGTTTAGAAGTTCAACTACGACCAAATCACAAACCAATAGAACTAGCTGCAAAATGGAATCGTTTAGTAAGAAAATACAGTTCTCAAAATGAGGAATGTGATGAGGAACCTCTATTGTTTCTTCGAAGGAATGTATTCCTTTCGAAGGCAGATGAAGAACAAATAAAAGAAGCTAAAGTATTAGAATTATTGTATGCAGAAGCTAGAAATAATGTACTACAAGGTAAGAAATCTATGTTAGAAACCCTATTAATCCATAGTTGTCATGAAAAAAAATTAATTGTAGCAAATTTATTAGGACGATATCCATGTGAAGGACAAGCACGATATGCAAGTTTGGGTGCCCTGCAAGCCCGTATTGAGTTAGGCCCATACAACCCACAAACTCATACATTAGCGTTTTTCAGACGACATCGTGGTAGATTCCTACCTCACCATTATACTTCTCCTAGCTTATTATTAGGATTAGGTCTTGGACTAGGATTAGTGGGAGGAAAAGGAGCACCAGAGGCACGCCTGCTTGAACAGTACAAGCGGATACCTAATCATACAGGGACTAATGCGAATTCAAGGAAGCTTATCAGAAAATATTTAGAATTCTGTTGGAGTTTACCATGTTATGGTGCAGCGTTTTTTCAAGGACAAATTGAGCGCCCTGTGAGAGGTTTAGCGTCATGGATCACAAATCGCGATATGCAAGTTCTTATAGCTATTAATTCATCAGGAGTGTACATTGTGGACGATATGCAATGTGTAAGAAATCTTAATTTTTGCATGTATAAACAAATTCATAAATTTAATATCTACCTCTGTACAGAGCTTGTTATTGGGCCTGAGATATTCAGAACTTAGTTGGGAAATGGCGAAGCCATCCGACGAAGGTAACTTGGACTGCCTGCCTTGTCTGTTTCTACAGTTTCCAGTACGAGAGAATGGAGCACGTGTTTATAAAATTCTACAAGTATTCTCGAGACAAGTATGATTTATTTTTTCTGTATTGTAAATTGTGTACAAAATTGTTATTGAAAGTTTAATTATTTTCAGGCAATAATGATGGATACATTAATATCTGGATTTGCTGAGGAACACCGCCGGCACGGTGCTAATGGAGACGTAGCACATGTTGAACGTTTAACTGATCATTCAATAGGTTCAAATACAGGCAGCTTCACAAACAAACTTAGCAAATTTACATTGGCCACCTTCGACGACGAAGGTACTGATGTAGGAAGTATTACATTTTACTAATAAATCCGTAATATTTATTGTTAAAAATGTATTTCAGGCCGTTGTATCGGACAAATGGGTTCTTGGTCTTTTCAATAAATATTCTTGTTTGTATTAATATTTGAATTTCGTTTCTAAATCATATTGCAAAATACGTGCTCCGGAGAATCGCTAGATGCGTACTTTGTTTTAAGTGATCCACCAACATTTTGTACCTTTCGGGAACTAAATTTCTGTGACGTGTCAGCTGGGTTTCTAAAGCTATCATGTCGAAATTAATTTTATTCATTTCATCTAGTATTTCTTCTTCCTCTTCATGGGTTAATTCTTCGCCCTATGCAACAAGTTTATAAGAATTATTTGTTTATATACAAACTTTATATAAATTATTTCATGAAAAGTAAAAACAAGCTTTACTTGGAATATTAGTTTTTGTTGTAAGTCTGTAACTTTCTGCGAACATTCGTCAAATTTCTGTAAAATTTTGTTTGCCCTGCGCACAAGTACTTGTTTGTAGTCGTTAAGACATTGGAGTTGTAGTAATTGTGCCTCTTGCTTGGGCAATTCTTCTGGATTTCCCAATCGTGCCAAAAATGGTTTCAGATAATCCACGGTAACCATTGAAGATTTTTCAATATGCACAAGTGACCAGTCCTGCCATGCGATAAATAAAAACATAAAGTGATGAAATTAATAAAGATTTCTCATTTGATTGTTTCTGTACCATAATCTCAGACACAGTTTCTTCATCTCTGGTACTACTGAATATAGATATTAATAACTTCGGTGAAAAATATTCGTCTTCTTTGATTTTTAGAAAGTTAAACATTTCAACTTCAGCACCTCTAATAGACATTATAGATTGATCTTCCTCCTTGAGTTGCGTGTTCAGTTCGCAAAATAATTCGTAAGCTTTTTCGTGTTCATTCGAAGGCTGTACGAAAATCAGTAAAATGGTATACATTTTCGTTAAAAATTGTCATTATAAAAATTGTTTATAAGACTGACATTATATCCTTGTGTCATGTTAGGTTTTAATTTTAATCGTTCCCCTCTTTCCGCCAGTGGTGGTTTTATAAACATTCTACTAGCTCTGCTATATTGTCCAGTTTCATAATGATACAAGAGCCGTATTTCATTTTCGTCGATAGCAAACTCACGAGTTGCTATATTTTTATTGCCTCTAATCGTTTCATCTCTGTGAAACTCCTCAATGATTTTCTGTAATTTCAATTTTGTGCTATAGATCCCTGATTAATATAAGAAATAGCATTCTACTATACCGATATGTGCCGGTAATGAATGTCCTCAGGATTGCGAATACTTTTTTCTGGTGAAAATGCCGCATATCTGTTTTTAAATCGTTAAAAACTTTAATTTTATCACCTAATTGAATTATAAGATATTTTATTTCTTACCTATAATGTAGAAAATCGTCCCGATCGATGAAATATTGCTTTACGTAAGTGGGGTGCATTTCCAACCGTGATAGTCCATCCAACCGTGCGACGTGATAAAATTCCAAGATACGTTCCGTGTCTACTGTATTGGGATCATTTGAGAAATAGCGATGTTCTGTAATTTTGATCATCGGGAGATAAAGAAGAAAATTAATCATCATGTGCCAATATGTTTCCGAATTTCAAATAATACCTTTGCATTGATCTGGTCGACCTCTCTGATAAAAATCAATCACAGAATCGTTTGTCAGATCTTTTTTACATTCTACAAGATTATCTGATCTATTCGCGTAAATTTCTTGAATCTCTATACAATTTAGGTAACTATAGTCATTATATTTAGCGATTCTTTCTATCAAACCGTCTAATTGTAAATATGGTGCGTAAAATTCAACCTTTGTCTTTTTGTAAAATATCGTTTTCCTACCATTTGGATATCGTCTTTCAAATTCTGAAATATTTTGTTGCAATATATTAACGATTTCGTAAACTGTCAAACATTGTATACAGGAGGTCCAAACCTTCATCACTGATTTCTATTTCCTGCACGTAAGAAATCGGCATATCTAGATGTTTCTCTTGCAATATAGCCGTATCTTCATCCATAGCCTCTCCTATTCCCCGCATCGCAAACGGTTCTCCAGGAAGTATGTGCTCCCATAGTTCTAGCTTCGTCAAATCCCATACTATGTTCGAGCACGTTTGTGAAAACGGTTGCAAGTTCACCCAATAATTCTGATCGTTCCATATACTTTCTACACCCAAATATAGCCCATATGTGTTATCGTATGTTGGATTGTAGGATACACCAGTGGTGGGTTCAATGAAAAGCGGTCCAGAAAACTCTTGGTCTCTTAGTCCCCCGAACTCTGGTAAAATTACAACCCAAGCATGTATTCTGTGTCCATAATATTTATCTGGCGGAGCTTCTTCTAGTTCCTAAAATTTAAAATTAATTAAGATTTAAAAGAAACAACGCCTACAGCCAACAATTTACGGAAATTTTAATTACCTCGATTAACCTTTGTTGCTCCTCTTCCTCTTGTTTTAATTTTTCTTGCAACCGTCTTTGTTCTTCCTCCTCCAATTCTGCTAAAAATTCACTTTCATATTCCACTGCGGGCTTTAAATCATACTTCGAAACTTCAACTTGTACCGTCGGACGAAGTGCTGGCGTTTCTGGTTGTCGCGCACAGGGGTATGGAGTTCGTGTCAAATCGCACATAGTTTGCTCCCTGGATGCGTAGCCACTTACCACGAATGCATTGTATCCCTGGCCCAGTAGTAAACTCGTCAAAAATGTTGCATATTCGAAGCAATTACCTTTTTGGAATTTCTGCATCCAAGTTGGAGAACATAATTTTCTTGGCTGCAAATGATAAAATAAGAATAATTATAAACCGTAATAGAAGGAAATCTACATATCGACGGCAGATAATACAGAATACTTTCATAACAGTCTCTGTGATTTCGATAAATATTCATGTATTCTGCTTTACCGGTTGTCGTCAAATGCTAAAGGATCACCAGTTACCGTTAGTTTCATGTGAAAACGCAGAAGTAATAATAATAACAATACCAAAGAGTAAATACGTCGCACACACACAGTCAGTAATCGTTCACACGAGAAGTATACACATTGAAACATGCCGGCGAGCACGTGGCAGCTCGTGCGTATTCTCGGTCCCTGACCTACGTCACCGTATTATGATCTACGCGTAGAATTTACTGCATCGTGCCGCGGGAATCACTGAACGGTATAGAAAGAGAAAGACGAAACAACCGAACAAAAGGAAAGGAGATCACTGGAACACAGAAAGACGCGCGTACATGATATTAAATCGGTGAAAAGGGTCAATCAGTTGACGTATTCTCTTGAAACAGATTCCTCTCAATCTTTCACTTCTTTAACAAAGCACCGCGATCTCAAGGTTTTCAAACGTTCGCTCGTTTTCGATCAATTTCGAAAGTTCCGAAGGGGCGCCTTCGCCCTTTCGTGTCTTCAGACGGGGGAGAGGTCAGTCCTTTTTTGCGAGAACGCGTAAGCCTGGGCCAGGGTAGAGCGAGATGGTCAGTGGGTGGTGGCGGCTATCCCTCGACCCCTTCACCCACTTCCGCCCCCTCTGTCCACCCAGACCTAACCTCACCCTACCCTCCGACCCCACCCCCACTACTCCCCACTGGCTTCCATCACCCTCGGTCCCGTTTCCTCGCCCATTGGCGTTGCCCACCCGCTCGCCTCCCGTCCCTCGTCACCCTCGTTCCGCGCGACCCCTTCAACCGGCACCCACGTGGGACGCAAGACGAGGGTGTGAGGTAGCAGACAACGCGGAGATACCGCTGGCGCGCCGCGCCGTGCCGCGCGGCAGCTGCGCTCAGTGTTTCTCAACCATCAACTTACGTGTCCTGAACGCGATAATTTACAGCCTCGACGGAACCCGTCGTCTCTCTGCGGCGTGAATATCGCGAGATATACGACACCCGCCACCGCTATAAATACATCCCCCTATACAGGATTTAACGACACGCTGCGGCTCTGAGAAATTAACAGAGATCGCAGACTTTTCGGTAATCTTCGTTTCAGGATATCCCGAAGCCGTGGGTTTTCCTGTTCGCCCTGTGACCGAGCCGCAAATGTTTTTCAAATAGGACATTTTCACGTGTGCAACTCTCCGAATACGTTTCAGCCTCGGCGTTACTGTTAACGATTTTCTTTCTCTTCTTTCCTGATCGAAATAAAATATTTGGCTGACAATTGTTTTCCGTGATACGCATAACCGAATTAGCAAGCTTCATTCCTAGTGCAAATGAATCGATCAATTACAGATGTAACCTGTTTATCGATCGGCGAGTCACTGGATTGTGTATGCGCCGTAAATTCTGAGTATATCTTACTTTCTCGAGGGCGAACTTGATTCGCTTGCGAGAAGATTTGAAGACATTCGCATGCCACGGAACCCTTTAAAGCGGATAGAACGACGCCAGAGCTCGATGTCTTCATCGAACGCGATATACACTAGGATTATAACGATCAACCCGGAAAAATATCGAAAGTTTCGAAGTTCTTGCTTCAAGGTTCTCGCGACCTTTCCCAGATATTATCAGCACCGATACTTCGATCGCGGGACCCGTGTTTACTGTGATATAGCCATATGTCGCGGCCTCAGTCCGTTACGTTACTAGCTAAAAGACCGTTATTATTTAAAAATCATTTCCGCTTAATAGAACCGGTGAACATTTTTCAAACAAATTTAATGTAGACATCATATAAGGTAACATAGGATATCTACGCTTATGTATTTTCCACATGGAATTCACTGAAGTATAGCGACATTCATTTTCTAAATAATTTTTAAACGAGGGAAAAAACATTAAGTATCTCAACTGCCAATTAGCTGCTTATTTACGCACACTACGTTACACAAAGGTGATCATTCTATTTCTTTAGACTCTCGATGGAACGTAGAGAAAGACGAGCTACCTTGTTATTTGTTCACCTTTCGATGACGTTACGTGTGCTTATTTCACCGTTTTGAAATTCGTAATCGTTCTTTGTATTTACGTAAATGTTATCAAAATTCAGGTATTCAATTTAATTGTATAATCAAGTCGTCATCAAATAAAAGGAAATGGACTTATTCAAAATCTCTCAAGTCGGAAAACACAGAAAAATTCGTATTTTCGTCGAAGAGAAATTGGTTCGGCCATAAATGTTAGGGAAACGATCGATTTCGAAAGGACTGGAAATCCTTTAATTCCGTCGTGTACAAAGGCCACCGATAATTCCGCCACTCGGTTCGTTCCGCCCTGGGCCGATCTACGTCCACGGAAGTGGACGTAGCGGACGTGATTTACGCCGAGACGATGCTCGTGGGTATCGGTCCGCGGGGTACATGATCAAAGCGCGACGGTCGAAAGCGCGGATCGAAGCGCTGATTGGTCGGGCTCGGAGCGGGGTGCCGCGAGATAGCGCTTTTCGGGACGCCTCGATGTCGTGCTCGCCGCTGTTGGCCGCCGTATCGAGGACGTTATCCGTGGACGCGACCAGAGTGCTATGTGTGCCTCTATACAGGCTCGGCTGGGGAACACCGACGAGCGTACACCGGATCTTGAGCGTGTTGGCGCGCGTTGGGAGATGGAACGACCGAGGGCGAAGGAAAGGAGGAGGGATCGGGAGAAAGGGAGACGGAGAGAGAGTCGGAGAGAGAGGAGAACATCGTGCGGAAAGGGAGCGAGAGAGACCGCGATAGGGAGCGAGGCCTAAATCAGGGGCGATCGCACCGAGCGACGTCGCTATCTCTCTGAATATGCGAACCACTATTTGGCGTCCGCGGCGCGTACCTACCTAGTACCCGGTATTACTAGATACTAGATAGTACCTAGCCCCTGCTGCCGTTTCCTACAGGCTGAACCACGCAACTTACCCGCCTTGATCGTTTTCCAAGTTTGATGCGCTCTCAATAGGTACGTATTTTTCCGCGATTATTTCGTCATGTTCCGCACAACGCCTTTGCGTCTATAATTATGCTCGCTCACGTGTTAAACGAACTTTATTCGCATTTTACCTACTTTGTCAAAGAAAAAAAATACTGCCACGTCTTTAGTATTACTTGTTCTTTCGACAGAAGACATCTGAAGTTGTAACTGTAATAGCTGTCTATTTTGTGTGTTGGAAGTTATAAATCTCAAGTAATAAAACTTCTGGAAAACTTCTTTAAACCGTGAATATTTTCACGCCTTTATAAGAGCTTAGAAGCCTCATAGGGTATACGACAAAAAAAAAGTTTCATATATATTAAGCATTGTTATTAGAGGTTGAAGAACATTGATGAACTAATTTTTAACTTTACAAAAATTGTCAAGACACTACGATACTATGGGAGTGTTAAAACAAACTAAACTAGACTTCTCAATGTTACTACATTTTTCGACAGAAGAGTAATAGTTGCCTACCCTACCCCTCTGACTAACAATACGTGGGTTACAGGAATAGGGTGGACGTTTATTACGACTGTTGGTTGATCTCAGACCACAGTATATCATAGGTATTAACGAACTATAATGGGTTAGTGTATAGATATATGTTCATATGGGTTCAACTGCCATACGTTCTTCAAAAGTCCACACACCCCACGATTTCCATCATTTTCATTTGAAACGTTCATGGTCCAGGCCCTTAGTATCCCACCTAGTTATCCCCTTTTGCCATCGTCTAATACTTTTTTTATTTATTCTATCATCAATCGTTTCTATTTTGCGTACGTTTTAAATAAACATTATTTGGAATATAAATGAACAACACGCAATTTCCTCCTTTAGCGCTAATATGTGTATCATCTTTGGTATATATTAAACGAACTATTAGGCAAGTTGCTATTAAAATAAAACGCGAACATGCTTGTTCAGCAGTGGTGGAAGTGTTTGAGCGGGATGAAAGAGAATGCGAACTGTTCAGAGAGAATACTGTGATTTCATATCTTAAAAACTGAGAATGGGTGGAGTTTCACCCGGGAAGCGTGCGGGGGTTCAATGAAGTGGAGAATAATGTAGTGAGCAAAGATTGAAACTAGTTAGCGTGAGATGATCGCGGCGGACGGGACACATGATTCACCCTGTACACCTTGACTAGATGCACCATCGGCTATGCGCGTCCCTCTACGCGAGGAAGTGGAGGACGCCCTAGACCAACACTCACGCGCTCCGGTTTACATCTACGCGGTTTACATGCCCTGCGGACCGTGCGCCGAGGCTCCGAACAAGCCGCGATGCTCGGCATCGTGTACAGTGTACACGGTGCCCAGAAAGTTACGAATTCCGAACTCGAAGCATCGCGATCCCGTCCAGCATCGGAAGCGAGGGTCGCCATGCGACCGCGCGGGGACCTTTTATCGCCGCGTCCGCGATTACGCGAGGCAAGCGTCGGTCGGTCGCCGGATCTTCAGGAATATTTACCCGCTAAAATATCCGACCGACAAATATCAAATGTTTGCTGTGATATTTAGGATTTATTTATCGGCGTTCTCGACCAGGATAATCGGAATGGCGAGCGAACGAGTTATCGCATCCACAATGAAGGCCGCCGCGCCGGTCTCTGGAGTAAGATTAGAGCGGGTAACTACCCGAAACTATTTGCAAGCGTTAAGTTGTCAATCAAACTTATTAGACACGCCGTTAAATTGCTTAATGCTTATCAGACATTCGTCTCGACAACTATAAAACTGCTCCTTTCTATATTGGAGGGGGAAACAATTCCAAAATTATGTGTATTTTCAAGAACACTTTATCGGATGAACATTGCAAGCAGATGAATTCGTTAGAGTTAATATATTTTGCAATGCTCGCCCCTACTTTTTGTGTTATTACAGTGTTTCTATCGTAATATTATTCCTGCTTTCCTTCTATTTAGTCCGTAAGATTTCAAACTGTTCGCCTTTCCATTGTGTTTACGTGTACGCGTGGTGGACGTTTTACTTTCGGCACATAATTGAAAGATAAGGTAGCGCCGACAAAGATAATTGCGAAAGACAAGGGGTTAATGTCGCGTTTAATAGGTCGAGCATTACCGTGTCGTCGTTTTCTATAATTCGGTTGCGCGGGGAAATGATACGATTAATGCGCGTCTAACTTGTTGAGCGGTTATGCCGATTTACTTTCGTAACAGAGTTCGAAGATTCGCGTGTTCTCCCCCTCAAAGTTTCGTTCGGGGTTTGGTGAGGACGAATAGAAGGCGTGTTTCTATGAAGTTTAAAACTGGGCTCGCGCCGGGGTACTTCCAGTCTTCGTTCTACACAATCAACGGTATAATCCGTTCAGTCGCCCGACGAAGTTACGAACTTGCTCCCTCGGTCCTCCACGAGTGGAAAGTATTCGGAACAGCTGGTTACGTAAATAGTCGTGATTAACGCGAAGGATCAACAGAATTTCAGTAACAACGATCCGGGTTCCCTGAATGAAATCGCGTGCCTTTTATCCGCCAATTGTTTGTCCGTTTCCAGCCGAACCGTGTCGACTTCAACCTGTTAACCGGGGCAGATGAGTTAACTCGTCATTTGCATTTAATTGTGCCCTCCCACCATTTCTCGTTTCCTTTATTATTTGCTCCAAAGTCCCTCGATTAATATGTGCCGCTACGCGCGTACGAAGCGAATTTCATTTTCTTTCAAAATACAAATATTTTCTTTCTCGACAGATCGAATCAATTATTTTTGCATAAATCGCTAATTCGAAGTATCGACGATATTGGAGAGTTACAATTAATTTGACGATTTTTCGCACTTTTAACGAGGGCGACACATTTACACTTTGAAAATGATGAACACTGCACGTAGAGATATACATTGTATATAAGAGCTCACTGATTTAGTTTTTGCATTTCGTGTGTCACTTTTATATCGATAAAATAAGTAAAGGCATGTAGAAACGTTCACAGCTGAGGCGTTTCGACCGTACGAAAGCAAAGGAAAACCGCTTGAATTTATGGCGTATGGCGCGACGGGCTCGGTTTACCCGTAAGCTTACGTCACGCGGTTTCAAGGAACTTGAGAGACGATAGACGAAAAAATACCGAAGATTTCATGTAATGATCATCGAGAAACTACTGGAAACCAGTTTCACGCGGCGAGCAGTGGAAGACGATCATTGAGTGCCACGTCGCGCCGCGCTAAACGGTTAAGGATTTTGGAAACGTTCGCGGTCACCGTTCTGGCGAGGAGTACTCGCAAGCAGACCATTTTTCGCAGTCACGATTTCCGCAAGTCCTATCTAATCGAGCTGAAAATTCTCGCGGACCGCGAGCATCGCGGATTATGTAATCGCCGGTCTATACATACCCATCTCGAATTGGAGCGAAGCCGTCGGCGTTCGCGATTAAATAGATTCACAGCGTGCTCACACGCGCGCTCGCGCCTTTTCTATTAGGTCAGTCCATAACAGTCGCGTCTTTTTTCCGTTACACGATCCCAAGGCGTTGATAAATGATTCAACCCGCGATTCATTTAATTTCCCTTATCGCGCTGTCCTCTCGTGTGAACTCGATTTGCTTACAAGAATACTCGAAACCGTAGCCATTCAGCTATTCGCGATCACGTGAACGTAATTGCGCGGCGAAACTAGACTCAACGATTATTTGAAAATTCTATGAATTCTAGAATGAAAATGCCGAGTTATCGTACCGAGCAGAATCGTGTTTTGTTTCTGCCATGATTTAGCACGCGCTTCATTAATTGCTATCATAAATTGCACGATACGTTCATGTTTGTAACAAACGAAATTGCGAGACGAGGTTCGCGAGATGTCATGGCGCTTGGACGCCACAACTAAATCTAGTTTTCAGAACGACTTTAAAAGATGATGAAACAGCGACATTGCGTGTTCGTTATATGTTATAGGTAACCATTTAATCGAGAAGTTAAGTATTGATTTCTACTCAATCGCTCTACGCTTCAGCAAAAGATTTAGATGTTTTGAATGTTTAGATGCTCGTATGGGTCTTGACAGACCCGGCATCTGCTAAGCGCAGCTAAGGAACGTGTCCTGCTATTAGTTGTAATTAGACTGCGGATTTTATGCATTTCTGTTATTCCTCCTACGATAAAATTAATAAGTGTAGTTTCTGAATCTTGCAGTTAATGCAGACAATTTTTATGTTGCAGAGAAAATCGCTGTCTAATCATTAAATGAACTACAAAACGATGGAAACATGAGAGAAGTTTTCAACCCCTTGGCAAACAAAATTTCATTCTTTCGTTATGAAAATTTAGGGATGAAGGTAAATAAAGACGTAGAAGAAACGAATATTTCCTGGTGCTTTTGGGAAAATTATTAACAACGTATCGGCAGTTTTGTAATGGACTTTGTAAAGTCAAATTTCAAAAGTGGAGAAATCCTTAAAAAATTGATCAGACGTGACAACAAATACAACGGTAATTGAACAAATCATTTAGATCTACAAATTTTCTTTTTCCACAAAGTTTCTTATAAAATTGTTATTTAAAACAAAATCGAGCTTCCTTTGTTACGCAGTTCAGTGATCGAAAAGTCTATTAACGCTAAAACTACCTGGGTCTGAATGCAACTAATGTATATTGGTTTATAGCAATGACCAGGTTGGTTTTATTTAACCTTGGAGTGGCCAATTTCTGTGCAATTGGATGCGTATAATTGACTTTATATTCATCGAATAAGACATATTAAAATTTTGTATTCTTTTATTTTCCTTATTTTTCAATACAACAATTCAACGTGTTTCATTCGATAAATATAGTCAATCGTGAACGAAAAGAAACCTAATTCTGCTCTTTGCAATCGATGCAGACAATGTTTATTTTGCGTAAAGATCCACTGTCTAGTAGTAATGAACCTATAGAAGTCGCTATACTTATTATCGGAACGAAGTACTGAATTAGAGTTTATTGATCTGCGTACCGTTTGTGTGTTCAGTTAAGTGACCGGAGCTACCCGTCTTTGGCCATGCATAAAGGTCCGCAGTGGATGTGATAAGGCGGGGGGTTCAAGTGGCCGGGGAACGTTCAGCCGGTCCGGGGCTCGTAAACTATCTGCAGAGCTAACGCCATAATATATCAATAGCATCGGTACACCAAATCCTGTCGCAGCGAGCCACCGTGGCTCGGCGCGGCTCGGCGCGGCTCGGCGTGGCGCGGCGGGCCCCTCATCGACGGCCGTTACAAATATGCCGGTGACAGAGAGTCCCGCGAGCGAAAACGGCCGATGCTCGGCGTGCTCTAACGAGCCGGACACGTGTTTCCGACGTCGCCGCTATAAAGTAAGTACATACGTATATACAGACACGCGTGTCTCGCCGGCGGAGTGTACAAACACGCGGGTGCGCACCCGTATACGTGCAAACCCGGCACGTTCGAAGCCCTAGAGCCGGTTTTCAATGAGCGGCCGCTGGAAGAAGAGGGAGAGAAACGGCGGAAAGAGATAGAGTATAGCAACGGCGCGGGAAGGGGACGGGGAAGGAGGGGGGAGGGTGTGGAGAGACAGAGAGAATAACGACAGAATATATGGAGTACAGGGGTGTGAGAGAGAAAAGGAGAAAGAGGAATACTATAGAGGGTGAGAGGAGGCAGGCAAGAATGGACGAGAGCGGGAGGAATATAAACCCTTATCGAAATCGTGATTCACCCCACATTCTCCGGAGAGACCCCCTAACCTATTAACATCCATATCGCAATAACAGATACACGTGTACACTTCGCCGTATTCCCACACGGTCATTCGTCCTCGCTCACCTTCGTAATTGGCCGCGATTCCACTGGCCGGCCATGGAAAAAACTTGAACCGCCGTGTCACCGCAATTATCCGTTCCCGTGATATACTCGAATCATACAGCCTCTCTCCTCGAGGAACGATTGTTTCGAGTGCACGCCGGATAATTCGGGCGGGTTCTCTTTTTCTTTCTCGTCGCGTGTCCTCCTCTGTTTATTCGCTTATTCCGGAGCTTCGGCCGCACCGCTCCGGTTTTTACGACGGTGCATTAAACGGTCTTGAACTGGTTTTAATACCGTTCGCAAAAATGAATGGACCGACCGGGCGGAGTGTTTTTCTGTTTTTCGTTTATTGGCCGCTGCAACTGTTTACACGAGCAGTTTATTGCGGCCCAAAACACACTCGCAGGCAATGCTCGGGTCGTGCTCGGTCCGTGCAAGTCCTATCGCGTTCGCATTAGCGGGCAAGTATCGTGACAGGCAGGTCCATTCAAATACTGAATGAAACTCGGGACCGAAGTGTCTCGGAAAGGCTCAGACGGATCTTCGGTGTTCGCCTTTGTACTTTGCCGAACGTAGAAAAGGACAGCAAATGAAGGGTAGACGTAACAATAACGCAGTGTGAAACTTTTTTTTAACGAGACTGTAATGATAGCGAGGTTTTTATTTATTTTAGGATATACTTTTTGTAATATTATGTCTTACAACGTTTACGACATTCACAATAAACAATTAATATTGATATGTAAATCCGATTAAATAATGTGTTTGATTTTATTTTAATCGGAAAAATGTCACGAATATATTGGCAAAAGTTTCATTAAAAAAGAAACCAAAAAAGTCACTCCTATCATATGCTGGCTCAATTATCTTCACGCCAAAGGGTTCGTTCTGTGTGTCGATGGCCGCTATTATTTTTCCATTTTAGTATTTGTGTGAATGAATCTTATATCAAAATTTATATTTTGTTGTACAATCTAAAATGTATTTTTTAAAAGAATAACTGCGTATACAGTATAAACGATGTAAACAACGCTGGAACGAAAAACTGCGTACACTGTACACTGTCCATGTCGTACCAATCTGGTATCGCTTTGTTGCGATGCAGTGTGACTTGCATGGAAGGGGAGCGCGGCGCACATAGTGTGAACACTCTGATACAGATCAATGAAAGAATATCTTGCTTGTGGTAGAAGCAAGCCAGAACTGGGTTTGTCCACTAGCGTGTTTACATTTTTCGGTATCGGACCAGCGTGGTACAGAGCGGGAACGACAGGCATAGCTGAATATTCTAATGCAAATCGAATGAAAGAATATCTTGGCGAACAAGACCAGACTGTGCTTTGCCGGTAAGTATGTTTTAGATTTTGCGAATATTGAATTCGATAATAGGCTTTTTATACTAATGAGAATTTTATACATTAAGAAAATTAGAACTGTATGCTGTACTTATGTTTTACTATTCACGCAATTTCTATGGGGTACGTGCGCATAAAATAAATGCTAAGGCATTTATTAAATTGACTTTTAAGGGTAACAGTAAAAGTTTTGAAATGAATTTTGGAATGTTGTTGTACTATTTTTAACTCGTTGAAATGTCTTGTGTAACTCTTACGTTTTGAAAATAGTAGTGTAGGCAATTTTTATATTGCATACAATTTTGTAGTTTAGTCAGATTTAATATCAAAATAAAAGGTATTGTAGTATTCGAGGAAATCGTCTGGCGTATGTACAAAAATAACATTCGATATAATTTGTTAATAATGTCGGAACATGCTTGAGACTATTAGGCTTGGTACATTCCGGCGTTCAGTCGTCGAACAAGAAGTTGTCACGGCGATCACGAAATTAGTAATTGAATCGTAAAAGGGTAAGTAGATGGCGCGTACAAGTGTTATTGTTTCGAGAATCCTTTCCACGGTCGCCCGTTTATACCAGATTCTTTCTCTAATCCGAGGAATGGTTACTTTGGTTCTCGCTCGGTTCGTTTACGGAGCAAGTTTCCCCGTTAAAAGGAACTTTAAGCACTTCCGAGAGAGACTGACGTTAAATAAGGTGGAGGACCATTAAGGATCGTCAGGTTGGACCTTATGAAGTACCGTGGATACTTGTGAATGAAATCAACGCTGTCCTCTCGACGAAAGTGAAAAGAATGTATTCAAACGGCCCGGACAAAGGGAGAAACGCGAGGAGGGACGCGCGATTCACTCGATGACGAACGACGCTGCCCGTTGCAGCTTACTATACGCACGTACACAGTACACAGAGAGATGAAAGTGTTCTCGTACACTGCTGTCTCCCGCCGACAGCTGATGACGCTAATTTTGCAATATCGCCGCGCAGACACATTTACATAAACGTTAACGAGGTGCTAATTTCTTGCCAAATATTTTAATATCAATTACTGATGACTTTAATGTTGAAAACTCTGTTTCAAGTTCTCGTCGTCTCCCACTCTACAATTTCATTGAAGGAACCAAGACTGGCGTGTGCGAACCAATTAGTCAACCGATAGAGTAGGCCGTTAATTTTCACAGTTTGCATTTCACTTTCCATTACAGTTTCTTCTTCAAAAGTAAGCATAAACATCTCAGTTTCTCTGAATCTCGGAATTAAAATTGATATTTACATACAAATTCTCTGTATTAGGCTAATTGTATTAGGCTAATTACAGTGGGGTGGAGATTCTTATTATTCGCATCACGTTGACGGTCCTTGCATCTCGATTCTCCGATTCGGGAAAACGAACAGCAATTTGCGATGTCAAATTCACAACTACAAAATTAGCAACCATCTGTGGCCCCGAATTCGTTGGCTCCGATCGAGCATCGCTCGAATGCGAGACACCTAATTATCGAGATCGTAGACCGGTCTCCGGGAGTAGCGGAGCAAATTTTTCCCCGAAATACCACGATATTATAATCCGTGGCGTTTCGTCCGGGAATTACCCGGGGTATCTGGGACCGCGATCGCCATTAAGGATCTAGCACGGGAACGATCGCATCGCGGGACCGGGGGGATGACGAGGGGGGTTGAGCCGCGGCGATGGGTTGCACGGGGGTATGGGTGCGCGACGAGCGCGGCGTGGGTCAAAGGGGGAGGGCGAGGGTGGTCGGGTAGGCGGTCGGGGATCGTCAGCGAGGTTGGATGGCCGGATTCGCGCTAGGAGAGAAATGGATGCCGGTTTTCGGGCGGACACCCAGTGCATCGAGATAGATAGGTAGATAGACGTCCGGATAGATGCATGCCACGGCAGCCGGTAAGGGATGCCGAGGGGTAGCGCAAAGCAGGCGGGAACGGGCATCCGAGGGGAGTGGGTCGCAGGGGGTGGTCTGCGGGAGGGTGGTGGGTGGTCGCGGTGAGACGCGAGACGAGGGTGGGATGAGGAGGAAGAGCAAGAGGATGAGGATGAGGTGGAGGAGGTGGTGGAGGTGGAGGAGGAGGAGGAGGAGGAGGAAGAGGATGACGAGGAGGAGGAGGTGGAGCAGAAAGGGGTCGATGGTGGGTGGGTCGGCGAAGGGTGAGTGGGTCGAGCGGGTGGTGGCGGTGGTTCTCTCGCTGATTACGTCGCAGGATGGTCAGGAGAGAGAAACGCCGGAGAGGATGCTGCTACGCCGTCGGTCGGTGGTGCGCGGAGGAGGCCGGTTTGCTGGATAGGGGCGAATATATCCGCAATGTCCTACCACCAACCCTATACCCGGTACTATCTTCGTCCTCCCGGTGTTCCTCTCTCCGCCTTCCTCTCTCGCTCCCGTACCGTCTACCCGCCTGTCTCCGTTCACGCCGGCATTCTCTTGCTCTAGCCGTAGTTGCCGGGTATAAGTCCCTCCTCGTCGCGCTCCCGTTGGACTTCGTCCGTAACCGACCACCTCTTTCCCACCGACGCCGACAGCCTCCCGGGTGGCAGGGCCCTAAGCTAAACTAAGCTACGCCAGGATAGGATAGCGCCAGGAGGATAGGATGGGATAGGATGGTTGGATGGTACCCACCTACCCTCGCGCGCACACACAACCACCGAGGACGTCGACGACGACGCCAACGTCGACGGTACGACGGTACGACGACGACGACGACGACGACGACGGTACGGCGGTACGACGACGGCATCGGGAACGGCGACGGCGACGATCCCTCGTGCAGAAGCAACCCACCCTCCTCGTGTTCTCGCCGTCTCCGTTCCTTCCATATCCGTCCGGCTATCTGGCTCCTCGTCCCACCTTCTTCCTCGCTAACCGTCTCTTGCACCAACGCTCCGCGCGCGTCCCATACTTTCGTCCCTCGGTCTCGCTCCTACCAGCCAGTAACACCCACGGACCCCCCGGGGGGTTAGTTAGGGGTGGTATATTGACGGCCGGCGTCGCGAGGACGCCTATACTTAGTGTGCCGGCGAACCGACGCGTTTCCAGCTAGGCGTCCACCTCCCCCCGTCCCACCCCGCCTTCATCCTCCCTCGGTCTTCTAGCTCTCCACCCTCTGTCCGCCACCCTCGGCCACCCTTCACGACCACCACCCTCCTGCACCCTCTGCCGACGACCCATTCTACACCCTCTGCTGCCACCTTCCTAGAATCCTCTCCTCCCCCGAACCCCGTCGACTCTCTACCTCGGTCCATCCTTCGTCCACCACCCCGACGAACCATCGCCGACAAACCTCCACTCCCTCCTCCTTTTTCTCGATCTTCCTTTGCCGCGACCCTATGTCCTATCGTAGGGCTCTCTAGGTGCAAAGGAGACTAAGACCGCGGTCATCACCGCGGACCTAATCGGAGACGCGTCTCTCTGCAGGTCCATCGAATCTCGGCGCGGGTCGATCCGACCAAAAATTACCGTTTCGCTCGTGCCCGAGATACCGCGGGAGGAAGAAGGTGATTGCGGTAGCTTTGAGAGAGGCCGGGAGTCGCGCGGACCGTGGCGAGGCGACCAGGTTGCGACGTACACGACAACCAAATCGATGACTCCGGGCACTGCGAGAGCTTCGTGACGCACCTGATGCGAGGAGAACACAGGGGACGACGGCGACGACGAAGGGAAACGAACCTCCGAGGGGAAGAGAGACCTCGTCAGGGGTCGATTAGGGAGCGACCGAGCGAAATTATGTATACGTCGAAGATGATGGCGACGATGCACGCGATGCGATGGGCTCGCCGAGCGCAGGAAGGTCTGAGAGAGGGACCGACCCTGGGCTAGGGACGCGTTTCTTTGTCGGAACTCGCTAACGAAAAAAAGGATCAGCTTCAAGACGCTTCTCGAAGACCTCACCAAAGAGAGAGGGAGACAGAAAGAGAAAAAGAGAGAGAGAGAGAGAGAGAGAGAGAGAGAGAGGCGAGCAAAGCGCGGAGGAGAGAGGGAGACGGAAATGTTCATCGGATCGCTCGCGGTCCCCGATCGCCGTTAACCATCCTTATTTGCCCCGACGACGTTACAATTTACCTCGTTGGTCGACTGGAGAACGCTGAACTTGCGCGGACGCGCAATTACGTCCGCTGATACGCGCGGTTACACCTATATCCTTTGATCGGTCGAGTTTTAACCGCGAGCACAGGTTATTGGAAACTCGGACGGGTTCAAAGATTTTCGCGTCCTCTCGGAACCTGTATAACGGCGTTCCCCTTTATACGGTGGTCCGATGGGTCCGTCAAATAACATTTAACGAGGTCTAAATACCTTTTTTTACCCGCTGGATAGCGATACTTAGGTATGTGTAGATGAAAAGATGCACGTAGATCGATCTGCGGTAATTGAACTCGAGCAGAAAGTTGCTCGCTTCGTTAGCAATTCTTTTTTGAAGATATATCTGATTGTATTGCTTATTAACAGCTGGATAATTGAGTATTTGAAGTTAGTCGCTGGGTCGAAAGGAATCCAAGCATACCGAAAGCTTGCACATGGATGTGTACCAGATTTTAACTGCAAAAGTCGTTGCCTGCAATGACAGTCATTAACATTGGAGAAGTGTAAACAATTATTTAAATGTAGTAGGGAAATTTGAACAAATATATAATATAAAGCGAATTATTGAAAATGCAATCTTCTAATTATTTTACGATGTACTCTGACTGTTAAACATTGAGTGATCGGAAATTAACAAAAGTTTTGAAGAAATATTTCCATCGTTAAAATCGCTAAAATCATCAAAATCATTAAATATAAAAAACTATACACGTAACATATTTGTACAAGAAGTACTTCTAACGAAAGCTCTACTAATTTGTGACATTCTCTTGCAAGTAAAATATATACTCCAGCGGTGACTACTAAATTTTTTATTGTTCTCAATTTTCGAGATTTGCGCGCATTTATCGGAGACCCGTCGTTCAAAGTCCTGCTAACTTGTCTAGATCTCATTAAATGACGGTGGCGGCGTTCAACCTATGTCGGGATAATGAGCAACGACACACTACCCACTCCAGTTTTCTGATAATCATTACCGACCGGCGTACACGGCGGCGGCCGAAACAAAGAGCTTTATTGTGGAATCAGCGGTGTCGAATGCCTCCCTCGGTGTACTTACATGAAATTGATGACGCCGTTCGATTTGGTACATAGAAAGCCAGTTACAGGAGGGTTTGATAGGCGGTAGGAAAGGGGCGACGGCGAAAGGGGAAGGAGTAGGAAGTAGCGTCGAAGACGACCAACCGAGGCACCGAGTGTTCGCAGGATCGACGAGTAATCGAATTAAGGATGCTCGAGGTGACTAACTCTCGAGGACGTTGGTAAGGAATGCTCGTTCGTCGAAAACGATCCTCCTGTATTATATATCGCTCCGACAGCGGGAAAACAATCCCGAATGTTTGTGCCTCGGCCGAATGCTCCCGCGTTCCGATGAAGAATTCCGCGCGTAATGCTAACGGACGGATAGATGAACGGATACATGAAGTTTCCCGAAACGATTGCCCGTCGGACGACCCGTGCTCCCTCGTTACACCTCTCTAGATAAATCTAACTGCGAATAAAACAGGGGAGACCTAACCTTTCGCACTGCGAATGCTCGTGCACGAGACTCTCGCGGTGCTAAACGCGACATAGGTGCCACTAAACAACCCCATTGTATTAGAACCGAGTAGATTTCAATGAGAATCACCTGTATTGCACTGTTTTACATATTCTGTGCCGTATTTCTCACTCGATTAATGTTTACATGATGGTACGCACAGAATTATTTGCAAGGAGATATTTCCTTTTTTTTTCAAAACGATTGCGTACACAAAATTGCGATGAAATAGAAGTCAATGACTGAAATGTTTCTTTTTTTAATTTCGCTATTACTTGGAATGACAAAAAACAAAGAACTCGTGTTTTTTAACTTTTTCCTGTGTGCCTATAACGAACACTTAAAAAATGCATTTTGTAGGTCATGCTAACTTGTATGTGTACTAGAAATTCTATCCAAATCGATTAACCCGGAGTTAAGTTAGGCATTGAGACATTTAAAAAACTGCATACAAAACAGTGATTTTTCAAACAACGTCAACCGATTTCGATAAAATTTTCACTATGCATGTAAGTTACCGGGATCTGCGAAAGGCATTCTGTAAATTTTCACAATAGGCTCAAATAAAAAAGTTAAAAGACGACAGTTTTTTGTTTTTTTGTTATTCCAAATAATAGCAAAATTAATAAAAGCATTTTAATAATTGCCTAGTAAACTAGTTCCCCCGTCATCTAGAAACAATTCAAGTCTTTTAGTTCAGTTTTGAAGAAGTGATTGCGTTTCAAAGGTTGAATAGGTTTATAAAACATTATAAACAATTAATTGAGCTGTTCTTGTATTAGTTAATAAATAAATATGTTCGCCGGCCGGGAGGATCAGAAATTGTAACGATATACTGCAGGAAATATTTATTCATTGGGGATGTTAATTCATTGGACACCGTATACAAAGTGCTCCCAAAAACGAAGCATAAATCACTGCTACGAATGTGAATAAGTAGTCTCGCGGTTGTAAACTTCATGGTACGGAGGAGTCGAATTTAAATTCGATGATACCCTATTGAACTTGGTGTCTAGGAAGGGTCAAACCGTTCGATCAAACGAGTCGAATAAATCCGAGAACGCGAGGATCGATGAAACTTTTTCCCGTCCGTGGCTCCGTTCGCGAGCGGATTAAAGACTTCGAAAGGAGTTCGGAATTTCCGTGTTAGGCGGATGGGCAACCGGGCGAGCGGGCGGGCGGACGAGCTTCGAGGTTTATGAGAGTAACGTCACCGTCGCCTCGTTAAACGCGTAGTCGTAGCAGCGTGACGTCACACCGTGCCGCCCTCTACGATATGCGATCAGTTCTCTCTCTCTCTCTCTCTCTCTCTCTCTCTCTCTCTCTCTCTCTCTCTCTCTGTCCCGTGTATCCACACGGACAGCACCAGTAAACGCGAACTTTATGCCGTCAATTTCAGCTTCCGATGCGCGTCGTCTCCCGAGAACCGATGGTTTCGCCAGTCTGCGTCAACCCGATTTGCCGATCCATCAACGAAATTTCACTTTTGCCGTAAATGGCATTATCAGCGGGTCCGTTTGCCGGCTATCAAAGTGAAACACGCGACCGATTCTAATATTCTCTTTTTAGCCCTTCATTTACCGTCTCTTCAACGTTCCTTTTGGAAAATAGTATATTAGATATAAGCTCGCACACTAAGGGTCACTCAAATAGTGTTACGAGCTATTTCAAAATGAGAGACTCCTTTAAATTAATCCTCGTGTGCACAACTAGGGACCTTCGATTTCTATTTTTCTTTTAGTGTTTTTTTTTTTTTAGTAACTCCTGACAAAGTATTGCAAAATCCCTTTGGATTCTTATTTTTGTATACTTTCACGTCATCTAATGTTTCGTGAACAAAAATTTCTATCAAATATTTTAAATAAACGAGCCGGTATTTTTGATTGATTTCTTTCAAATTCGATAAAATCTCTTCATTAGTATTGGAGCTTGAAAAAGAAAACAGAAACGACGTTATTTTATTGTTGATTTATCGTTGTCAACATTATTTAAGAAATACCATGCGAATATCTGCATGATCAGTAAAAATTGCTTGCCGGTGACAGCATTCGTTTTTTTCAGAATAACTTCCACGATCGATTACGCGAGGACATTTCGATTCTCGGGCGAGGGTGTAAGACGCAAGGAGTGTTGTAAAACTAGAAAGACTTCGTCCGCTCGCTGCTAATTTCCATTATATCGAATGGTGTTTCGTAACGTGACACTTAAGTGGCCTCGTAGTTGTCGCGATGCATGCATTGAGATCGATTGAGATCCGTTCGAATAACGAGCCGTTCGCGCTATTCAAGTCAGATTTAATTATCAGCTGTCCATGTATTAATAGTTTTCACTATTATTATTCTAGACCGTTCAGCGCGTGCACCGATAACCAGAGAAAGAGAGAAAGAGAGAGAGAGAGAGAGAGAGAGAGAGAGAGAGAGAGAGAGAGAGAGAGGCGGACGAGGATTAATTACTTTATTATTACCCGATAGGCTTTATCTGGTGTTGGCGCGCGGAACGCGGAGACCTCGACTCGTCGATCTTCCGGCGGATAGGTGTAATTGCATGATAAAGTGCTTTTCGAAACGTATTGTCCTCTGGCCGGACTGCACACCGTGTCTCAAGCGCCCGCGATTTTTTCAACGGCAGCGGAGCAAAACAAATTATCGTAGTTAGATTGCGAACGAAGTCCTAAGAGAAAAACGGGCAGGGGGAGGGGGGGCGACAGGAGGGAGATGAACGGAGACCGGAGGTGGAGGTTGTAGATAAAAGTGCGTGAGAAGGACTCGGAAACAGATAACGAGACATCGTTGAGAGGGGACAACAGGATTTAGTGACAGCAACGGAGCTCCGTTTTTGCGATTGTTCGTTACAGTTTGCACATCGTTTCGTAGCTCGTGTGTACAACAGCGGAAACACAATGTTTGGAGTTCAAGGGAATCGAGTTGCCTTTTCGTAGACTGCGGATTTTTATGCGGTACAAAAGCTGTCTGCATTGACATTAAAACCAAACCAGGCTCTAAAAATGACTAACGTGTATTGCTTTATGAAAATAACAAGACTGCATTTATTCAGTCTTTTTGCCATTTTTAATATAATTTAAACAACAACAAAGGAATTTATTCAATGGTCTGTTATAAAAAGATCTTTATGATTTCGATGATTTAAAAATAAAACTTGCGAGACCGAATTCACAATTTAAAAAAGGTTGCGTTTACTCCGATATGTGAAGTGAAAGTTGAAAATTGTGACGCACGACGTCCTTAATTGTAAAAGGGGAAGTAAGAGATCAAGATATATTGTTGCTACGTTGTTGCTGAAAATGAAACAAAGCAACTGATAAGTCTGTATTTGGCTTCAAAGATACATCGAGCTATGGAGGGCTAAAGTCGTTGCTGTAACCAAACGCAGCAGCAATGAATGCGCTGCAAAGTGGCAATCCAAAATCTCCGCGAAAGAGCAAGCTCGTCGAAACTTTGTTGGCTCGTTGATACGACCATGTGGCGGATAAAGTTTTCAATCTTTTCTCCGCTGGCCACTCGACGGCATGCGCTTTTGGCTTCGGCAGAGAAGATCGTCGATATTCCAGGATTCATCCCCCGTTCGTATCGGGCTCGCGGACATATTGGGCCGCGCGCACGCGAAATTCAATGCGCGTAAAAGCGTTAATGCAATTACGCAATAACGGCACAAGATTATCGTATCGTCGTGTTGCGGCGAACGTCGATCCGATCGCGTAACAAGGTTATGTTCTCGTTAAGCGTCTCTGCGGCGCAACTTTCGCGAAACTCGAGAGAGAAATACACGCCGCGCCGGCGACCCAGCTCGGCGGCTCGGCTCGGCTCGGCTCGGCTTGGCATCAGCCTCCCTTTTCCTCGACGCATCGCGCGGCTAGTCGTTACGTGTACGCACGGCGACGCGACGCGTAAAAGAAGAAAATCGAGCGGACCCCGGAGTCGTTAAACTCCAGGATGCGGCCGGGACGTGAGCGCGATAATTACTCCTCGGTATTTGTCATCGCGTCGAGGTTAACGATGTCACTTTCGCCGACCGGCAAACACGGATCGAGGAATTATCGGTGTCGGCTCGATACCGATCGAACGCGCCGAAAATACGAAGCAGAAAATCTTTTCCTTTCTGGAGGAGTTCGGGTTCGTTAGTAGTAGAACGAGTTCAGCGAGATGCTCGAGACCATTTTATAGGGGTTGAATACAGTTATGTTGTGATACAGTGGACGAAATTTGTATAGGGACACTAATATTCTTTAGTGAAAATAGCTAAGCATTCTGACAATAAAATTAGTCGCTTGGATATGTAATGGAATTTAAACTTAGCAAATAAAAAATTCCTTTATCTTTTTGTAAACGGTATAAAATTATAAAACTTGCTTCTTTAAGTAATTTAAAAAAATTAGAAACAATGTAATAATATCGTTAAACTTTTTTTGATATTTTTACTATTTTGTGTATGCATTTATTTACTGTTACCTTGCTTCTAACTTTTTTAAATTTAAATTATTAGCTCCTGTTTCTCACAATTCATACAAGAAACTTTTATTAGCAGTAAAAAGATCCGCAGTCTACTTAAAAAAAAATTGAAATTTCGTCGGATCTCCATAACTGTTTCTTTTCTTTTTCCGATAATAAATTACAAATGTTGAAAGATCTAACGTTTATTTGAGTCTTAAATCTCCGGAAAACGAAGTCGTAGTATCCGTTTTATTAGTATCTTGTAATCAGTAAATTCGAACAACTTGTCCCATAGAATTTCTCGACTCAGCCTTCGAAATTTCCATGTTTCGCGTTCGTCTCTGGGTTTTTAGGGTTTCGTTCGACTATCAAGTTTACAGCACAACCAATTTCGTCTATAATGGTTATATCAGCAAATCCCGTGAAAAGGTCGTCGAGCTTATGTCGAGCGATGAACGTATCTCGATTGCGGTCGAGCGATCGTCGGTAGGAACGTGGCGTAGGTTCGATTTAAAACGGACACTGGACGGACGGTCGATCACTTTTGGCGCATTCACAATTACTTATCGCCGAGCGTCGGTAAATAACGGCTCCCTAGATACGCGACGCGATTATTCTTCGTCGACGGCTTTTGTTTTACCGGGCTTGCTATCTGCGTTTCTTTTATTCGTTCTTTCCATTCGGTTCCCACGACACGTAATTTAACGGAGACTGGTCGGGAATCGACGTCGCGTCGAGCCGAGCCGAGCCGAGCGGCGCGACGCCGCAACGCGCCGGCTCGATCCATATACCGTATCGATGAATCGGTTGAACGTGACCGACCCATAAAATCGGGAATTATTATCGTTTCCATTATCGGCGCTCGAAAATCTGAATCCACCTTAGTGTCATTTCGATTAGCATTATTAATTCTGGCGAGTCGATAACGCTGTCGCCGTCGGACGGGATACTTTCTGCTCGAAAATTGCACTTGCGTGCTAACTGAAGACGGCGACAGCTTAACGACTGTTCAATCAAGCCGGGGGTACGTCGAAATCGCGTCGCAGATGGTCCCTGTACGTTCGCCGACGAGCGGGAACGATCGGTCGGTCGGAAAAGACGGGATAAAGCTGCACGTGTAGGATCTCACGTCCGCGGATCGTCCTCCTTGCGGAATAATGTTTTTTTTCCGTTGTATTTACCCGGATAACCGTGCGATCCCTGTTCACCGTCGTCCCGCCAACTTTGCGCCGCGTCGCGAACAGACACAGCCGAGTTTGCGGCGCGGCGCGGCGGCTTGAATTATCGGTCGGCGACAGTGCCTGGCGAGTTTGTCGAAAACCAGGGCCGTACGAAGATCCGAGTGGTCACTTTCTTTGTATACAGTTAGTTCTCCCCAATTGTCCTTCAACTTATAAACGAAAATGAACAATTTGGGAAGAGGAGATTCGACTATTTGTGCCTCGAGACTTGTTTTTATAGTTGCCGATTGTCAACAACTATAAAAACTCCTCTTTCCAAATTGCCCATTTTGTTTACAAGCTGAAGGATAATCGGGGATAATTTATTGCAGTATGTAAAACAGTGTCAGCAAATGTCAGGACTGTGTACGATCCTCATCTGCGTCTTACAGAACGATTTCGATCATTTTCTTTGTTTTGGGAAAATTTGGGCATCCATAATTCATGTAAAAATTAAATTAATATTTCTTGAAGTAACCTACAAAAAATCAGAGCGGCTTTTTTTGTTAAAGTCCTGTCAAAGATCATAAATAAATAAATAAACATAAAAAATTAGTATGTATTATTAAATATGGCATTCATATAAAATTCATATAAAATGAATACAAACTTAAAATGTGCCCAAAAACAGATCCTTATTGACGGTACGAGTTGAATCCAAGACCTTCATTGACATTCATCCTCCTCCGATAAACGTTCACTCGTTTTCTGTTTTTAGTTGCTACGAAACGTATGATTACTCTCTGATTTGTAAAATACGATTTGTTGAGCTGAATGGTGAAGCAAGAATGAATGCAATGTCATCGAAGTATCTCTCACCATCGTAAGTAATTATGTATTGAATGACGTTTGTTAGTCGATTATAAGGGCTACAGTTTTGAGACTATTTCATAGGAAATGATTGAAAGAATTTTCTAATTCTTGTATGCGTCATCATATAAATCGCGAGAAGCCCAGTTTAGTCTCGTCCGTTTTAGAACGGACCAGTTACTTCTAGTGCTCGGTAAGTATATAAGTAGAATGGGAGAAGTGAATACTGAACGTGTTGAATACTACATATCTACAGTCTCATGATCTAATTAGCTTTTTTAGAGCTTAACTCCTGAAATTCAAGAACGAGCCTATTTTTCTTGCAGATTATTAGCTCTCTGAGGAAAGAAAGATTAATTAATATCCTTGCCCTCGTGACTTCCATTCAGTATCGGGACCGGTTTGCGATGTTCGGTGTTACCGGCTCGGCTCAGCGCGGCGGTGTACTTATTTACTTATGACGTTCGCCTCCGTATTAAGTTTTCTCGCAGCAAGGGAGGAAAAACGAGGAGGCTTTCGGCCAATCCAATATATCTTCTTATCGGCGGAAAGTAGAGCCCTGCGGAATCTAACAGTTTCTATGCAGCCCGGGACGACGCTAACAATAAATGTCGATCGCGTTTATCCGCGCGTAACAAGGAACGAAACGGAACGAACCGAACTGAACCGGACGACACGCGGCGGCCGTAGCACAAACGAAAAACCATACGGACTTGTTCGAGCGTGGTGCAATTTTCGCTCGGTCGACCCCCCTGTGTTCTCTCCTTCCGCCTTGTAATTTTCTCTCGGACGACAATGCCGCGCCGAGAGGAGCGTCTTCGTCGTAAATTTCTAAATACCTCTCGCGGAAAATAAACCGCGGACATTGATTTATCGCGGAGATCGGCGAGAATTATTTACGAGATGAATTTTACCCGCGTGATCGCGACACCATCGAAGGGCTGCAGCCCTTTTCCCCGGACTTTCGATAATATTTCCGACACACGGTGGCGCAGAATGTCGCCGGAAAATTTCAAACGGCCTTTCATTATTTTCCATTAACTTCCGTCAGTGAAATTCCGTGCATCAACGATGAAAAGACTAAACGTCAAAACGTGAGTTCTTGTTAAGCTTTTATTTATAATATTTTGTCGAACAATGCTACTTCTATTAAACGAAAATTGATTTTTGAGTAGTAATCACCGATTCGTACAATCGGTGTACAAAATTATTCGTGCATCTTTCAAAACGAAATAACTTTTTTGTAATTGGGCCAAGCGACCTAAATGTGGCTAAAAAATTGTTCCCAAAAATTGCAATTGGTTAGAATGGTAAAAAGATTAAAAAATGATTTTTTTTAAAGAAATGCTTTTGTAGACCTCGGCAACCTATGTGCATACTGAAACTTTCATTGAGATCGACTTTTCAGTCACTGTCTAGTAAACTAATCCCTCTAACATCTCCAAAAATTTAGATCGCTTGATCCGATGATCAAAAATTGTTCCGTTTTGAAAGGTCTACGAATACCTTTTACACCGACTGTACTTGTTGAAGCTCCCTGGATGGGAGAAATAATTTCAATATTTTGCAACTGCCCCAGCCACCCCATAGCTTTCGTGTCCCTACGTTTCAAGAGCCTTGTTCAACGTATCAGATAGATTTCTCTAATTTAGGTACCCATGTCGAATACAAATATAAATACGCACAAACTACTCAAAGTACAATAAGATTCATTATTATTTATAGTTTAATATTAACACTTTACCGACCGGTAGCCAATAAATCGGCTTTTTACGCTGACCGGTAGCCTATGAGTCGTTTGTCATGGCAACCAATAATTTGTTATCTATTATTGAGATATTATTATATAATTTTTTAAATATTAGATACCTTTCGCGATGAGTGAAATAAATAAAACAGATGAAATAAATATTGTTTAATGCTGATGTTATAAAAATATAAAGTGTTTACGGTCGAATGACCGGTCGGTCACGTTCGAGTGACGCTAAATTTTGGCCTAGTTTTCAGAATTTATTCGATTATATAACATATTCGAACAAAATGTTCTAGAATGTTCAGAATACAAAATTGTTAAAATACCACCCGCTATGATAAATTTTACCTTTCTAATTGCGGGCTCGATAATTAAATCACTTTCATTTTGTGGTAATTTTTGGGGTTTATTTTCGACAATTGACGCGCCAAAACATCAAAATTACTAATCGTCCGCGTGAACTTGAAGAAGGAAGATGCAGCCAGGCTATCGCGCCAGTTCGAGAATCCAGCTTCCAGAAGTTAATTCCACCGTTTCCTTTTCTCCGATCGGCCGCAAGTGTTAAACTTCAGAACGGCGGCGTTTCTCAAGTTACATAGAATTCCGATGGAGTATCCACTTGGGCGGAAAACCGCGTCAGATTTGTATCAAAAGTGGCGGTCGGGAGGGATTGATACTTCAGCGAACAAGTGTATAAAACGGTGCTCCTCCGGTCGCCAGAAGAAAAATTGAAGCGATCCAGGCGCGCGGCCGGAGAAAGGATCATTTCCACCTGGAAACTTTGCGAAAACTCCGCTTGGCTCGCGCGCGCGCTCAAGGTTGCCATAATCCTCGTTTAACGGGCATTTTTTCTTTTCACGGATCGCGGGCCACCTTCCTCTTTCTCTAGTCCGTGACCTCGTTGGTTCGTTCGTTGGTTCGTTTGTTCCCCGACGTAAATCCGTCAGAGAGAGGGAGAAAGAGCGAGAGAGAGATAGGAGCCGCGGTGTCCGCGCTTCGTTTGGGGACACCTTTTTACCCCTCGCCATCCCCCATCGTCTCCTCACCCCCAATTACTCGGGCTCTTTCTCGACAGCGATGCCGTCGTCGTCGTCGGCAGCGTCGGCGTCGGCGGCGTCATCGTCACCGGCGTCGTCGCCGTCGTTCCTCCCCGTCCACACCCCCTCTGCCCCCCTCTCGAACGCCCACTCTCTTTCCCTCGTGTCCCTCTCGCGAGAGTGCGTTCGATCGACCTGAATTTTTTTTCCTCGCTCGAATCGGGAGCCCTGAGAGCAATTTCTCGACTCGTCGCGGGGTGGTCGTCGTCGCCGAGGAAAACCCCGAGGAAAATCGTCTGATCGATCTGCCTTCGGTCTTCAGGTCCGAAACGAACCAGCGCGCGGCACCCGACGGAGACAGATATATCGCGGGCGAGAAAGCTCGAGCGAGAGAGAGCGAGAGAGAGGTGCCAACCGACGGAGCACGAGTTAGAGAGAGAAAAAGACGAAGAGACAAGGAGATGAAGTGAGAGAGAGAAAGAGTGATCGCCGGTACTTGCCGGCGGACGGTGGGAGGGGTTCGAAGAAGCGAGGCCGAGGGGCGAGAGGGGACAGCCGAGAGAGGCGAACACAAGTATGTGCAACGCGAGCCCCGCGTATATAGCTGCCACCGGTTCCCTGTGTTTGTGCGCGGGTGGGCGACCGTGTCCTTAAGGGGCGCTCACATCGCGCGGACACACCACTGCCGGAGATGTCCCGAGTTTGCACGCCGGAAATTATGCTCGACTCCCCCCCTCCTCCGCGTCGATAAATATTCGCCCGGTCGTGATCGTTCGATCCGGGGGGACTGGAGTCGTCGTACGACAGAAACTTATGCCGCTTGAATTAGAAAGTGAAGTTCCGCTGCTATCGGGAGATATTGTGCCTTAACAACGCGGAATCAAAACGCGATTAAAAAAGAAACGGTATAATTTTGTTAATTCGGAGCTGAGGAAATTCACGATTTACTGTATTGAATTAAATGTGTATATTTTGATGCGGTATATATCAATTATTCAGAACAAGTATTGAAATAGTTTAGTTGCACAAGAATCTACAGCCTAATTATATTACTATAACTTCCTGACTAGTGTACTATATGCAGTACTAGATTATAAGGGTTTAATAAGAACAACCCCTCGAATAGCTTCATTATTTGATCATTATAGTATAGATCGATAATGTTCTAACAACACCCAGGAAGAGTCATTGCGGTATAATTTAATGACAGGACTAAAATCAAGCCGATTATCGCTATTCTTATTATCAAACATTTTTGTAGCATTTTGTGACCGAGAATTTGACATTTAAATGATTTTGTTGCAAAGTTGTTAGATTTCAATGAAGCTTTTAATCAATATAGTTGAAGGGAGTGATGTATGTTTGAAATTTATGGAATACGATTGCAATTTGTTTTTGACGACGAAAAAGGCGGGTGAATCAAATTGGCAAATTTCATTGGGAACGCCTGTTTTCGTGGTAATTTATCGCAGATGCTACGATATTCCGGTGTGGATCCGCCTTAAAGCCGGTAGGGTGGACAGGATGAGGTACACGTACCACCACACCGAAATCTTACGAGCCTGCCTCTGCTAACTACCTCCTATCTGCCCTGCCCGAGGCCCTGAAAACGTTCTACGTTACGCCTCGCGGGGACCCATTTCGCGCGAGCCTCGTGCACAGGGATGTACGTCTATTTCCGAGCGCCCTTGCCTTCCTACGAATTACCATCGTCCATGAAACCATCCTAATTTGCTCTAAACATCCTAGAATTCGCTCTACGGCATCATCCGATTAATTAGAAGGCATTCATATCGTTAACAATCCACGCAGAGCTTTAACAATCAACTGCAACTATTCAAATTCGGGTAACTTTCTTTTCTGTTATACTTCTGAAACTAGAATAATGTGATCGATCGGTAATTAAATTTTGATTATAAAAGTTGCTGAAAATTCATTTCAGAATAGAACAAGTTTTGACGATTCTCAATTACCCTGCACATTTGTTAGAAATCATTCATTTTTAACGTTTTATTGAGAATATTGTATCAATATTGTGTCATAAGTTCTAAGTATTCGTTAAAACTGATTTTTATGGTTGAATGCTCGATAAAGGTAGAGATTATAGTCGCTACAGCTGATAAGATTCGAGAATACGAATTTCTTACAATTAGGATAACATGCGGAGAAATTTTCAGTATTTTTGTCATCGACAAGGAAACTTGTAAGCCCAGATTTATCACAGCAGTTAAATTTGTTAATAGTGCTGAGTCACATAAAAATCAAATACATAAATATCTATTTAATTATCCATCCATCAATTTACTGTTGAGATCAACGAAGATTAAATCTGTCACTGTAAGGGAAACTGATAACAAACCGCATGTTGCATCGTATGGCTCTCTTAATATTCAGATCCTGTATAATTGATTACGGATTTCTTTTAGCTTATTAAATTTGCTTATAACGACGTTATTTTTCCAGCCTTTGGAAGTCCTTATAACAGACTTTGCTATATATTCGAACAAAATGAATTTTACTTTTAAGGATCTTTTTCAAGATGTTACGTGTGAAATTTTAGGATGTTTAAGACGCAAAAAGAGTCGATCCCCGGTGACTTTCGCCGATTAAATTTTCACCCGACGCGTAATATATTTATTCATCGACTTTGTCATTCGGATAGATAAATAAAATATATAATCAGCTATGCGATAAATATTATATTATATTTTGTCGTATTCAAAGGTATATCAATCAATCGTTTTCCCTAAAACAATCACTTCTAAACATAAAGCCTGCGTTGCAGTTTTCGAATTGGGTAGAAAGCTGCCCCATATAGCCATTTACATAAGCTTATACAGCAAGGGCACTTGACTAGTTTCTGATTATAGTTTCAATAACATACTAAAAATGTTAAAAATGAAAACAATCGTACCAGCGACCCAAGGCGAAAATTCTTAAAAGAAAAACTGATTCGATCCAGCGGAGTTTTCACGGTCGACTCTAAGCGAAAAGCTTGTAATTGTAGGCGCTTCAGATCAGTGAATTTTTCGACGGAAAATCGGTGGCACCTGGGTACTTTCGTTTCTACTTGTTTATTCGTAAACGGCGCCGGCCGTGGAATTAAGTGATGTGGTCCGCGCGGCAAAAAGAGGAAAGCGACGCCCGGCGCGGAGGAACAAAGGGGCCGCGCGCCGCCTCGCCGTTTTCTATTCTATGCGATCACCTGGCGGGCTGGGTCGGTGTGCGGGCCCCGGCCGATTTCGAAAACGGCGCGGTGCGTTTCGAGAGTTGCCGCAATGCAGCTAGAAGCGCGGGGAGGTGCGGCGCGGCGCGGCGCGGCGGCGAGCCCGCGGCCTCTCGGCAATGTCGAAAGAATTTCCTGCCTGCGCGCGGCAGCGAGCCGAGGCTGCCGTTTCGGGAGGATGATGCCAGGGCCGAAGCGACTCTTTCCGCGACCCCGATCACGGTTTCCCTTCGATTTCACGTGGAACGAATATTCCCGGCGAGCACCCGCGGCCCCCTTCCGCATCGGCTCGCCTCGGTCCGCTGCGAACCGCCTGCGACTTCGGCGCCGCTTCGAAATCCCTCGCCTCCGCTAATGGACCAATGGCCGAGAAAACAGTCACGCCGATCGGAATGAAAAACACCCGGCTCGCAAACAACACGGATTCGTTTCGCGTTCACGGGTCTCCGAACCCCGAATTCGTAAATATTCTTGATTCGACAACGGGGGTGGCTGTTGCTCCATCGGTTGATGCAGGACCCGTCTGACAAAGGGGGAGAAACGGGTATTGATGGTCATCTTAGCTGTAATTTTAACACGTCCGTCGCCAACGATCAACCACCAAAATTTTCACAAAATCAAAGCAATTTTATTAATTATCATCATTATTAATAATCATAGGGGATGGAATTAACACTCTTTCGCATCCGAAACATCCTAGTCAAATTCGACGTGGCGATGAACGTGTTAACAGTACGAAAATACAAAGTGAAATTCATGCGTATTAACAATTAGTTTCTACAAAGTTAATCTAGATTAGCATTAACAATTCACCAGCGGTGCCGGGATATTTCTGACAACAGATCCTTTTATTTATTATTTATAATGTCTGGGGTCCACTGATTCAGTTTGAGTCAAATGTGACTCGGCATCACCTTCCGACTGACCATCTGACCGTCCGCTTTCCGACTGTTAATGGAATATAAGAGTTACTTTATATTGATTTAACCCCTGTACATAAATTGTGCAGTGTTGCGAATAGGTTCTGGATCAAATTGACCAGGTGTAACATATTCGCGAGAAATAAGTCCGAAGAGCAAATCCAGTTCGTTTGCTTGTTAGTTTATTAGTTTGATCGTGTTTTCGACTTCCATGTATTATACTTGTTCAGAATAAAATGAAACGAGTCTACGTCAGCATACGCGCTTCGGCGTTGTAGCAGATGGTAAATAAACGCCGTAGCATAAACATATCTCTCCGAACGACTGTAACGTTCCTTATCGCACGCTAACAAGATAATGGATGTAATGAGCATAATTAAAAACAAGCCATAAATTTCACATGTGTACAGTACTTTATTTTTTGAAATTCATATTACAAAAGTAATATTTTCTTTCTACAAATATTGTTACTATTTAGGGGTAGCTACCATGAATCGGACACATATTGAATGGGACTTTACCATTATGCGACAAATTATGAATTTTTTTATAATATAATTAAACTTATTTAAAACTATATTATGCACTAGATATTATCTAATCACACGTAAGTTGAAGCCGCTAATAGTTAATACGTAATTATGACAGACAATTAATTTTTGTATACTTAAAAGTAATATGTTAATATTACTTTTAGTAATATTATAATATATAATAATACTATAATAATAGTCTTTTTTTATCGTAGTAATTAAACAAGTCAAAGTTTTAATGTTGTTATCAAATATTTAAAACATATTAGAAATGTTTTCAAAAGAAAAAAATAAAAAACAAGAGTAGAAGCACAAGTTCGTTAAATATTACAGGCTCTGGATGAGATAGGAAAACTATTATTAAATGTAAATGCAATGCACTAGGCGGAGCAAAAGATGATGACGAATTTCGAGTTTGTAAGAAAAACATGTTTACGAAGCAATAAAGACTGGTATCTGCGCAAGATCTATAGGAAATGGGTAAATGAAATATGCATCGTAAAAGGTGCCCTAAACTTTCTCTGCTCATTATGCCATTCATTTTTATGATATTTCTTAAGATAATTTCTAAGATACTTCCATTCAGAAATTCTTGTTGATTTTTCTCTGTTTGCTTTTTATTGAAAGGATAACTTCTTCTCATAAAATGCTAGAATGTGATATTAACCAAAGACGCAAGGACAGATTTATGTAATTTTAAAATCATTATATAATATGCACTAATAATTAATAAAGCAAACAGTACTTATAAGATTGATACCAAGATTACTTTATTTTGTTACACCGTTCCATTCGTAAATATGCCTGTCCCATTCAATACAACCAATTGATGAATGGGAGAAAATGCACTTTTTAAAAGAATTAAAAGTGAAACAAGTAAACGTAGGTGAAACTCATTAATAATATGCACTCTCATAGTAAAATAACAGTTCTCACGAATGTTCCAAACTAGAATTAGCCGTTTAGTTTCTTCGTTATCTTATCCTAAACAAAAGTGTCCCGTTTATGGCAGTTTCCCCTACCGCGCATTTAAAGATAGGACAAATTTTCGGTTCAACTAACGGTTTAACCCTGCGAGTACTGTACCGGAGTCACTAGTGACACGTCGTGCCAAATCACGATCGCCTTACCACCCCTGCCACAGCTCCGCGGTGAAGTATCGGCATGAGTCAGAAATGACTCCGGCACGGTTCTCTCTACTACGGTACTCGGAGGGTTAATAACGAAAGAATCTAAGAATTCGTAACTTCATTTAGGGTTACTCAGTTTTCGTACAGAACTCACCAGTCATCTCCAAATAAGGTCACTAAATCCCAAGAAGAAGAAGAAAAATTTGGTCCCACAAATTATTTACAGGTCTCGCAAAAAATTTGGTGTATAGAATAGACTATTCTGGCCAATGCGAAATGGTAAATTTGTTTATTACGCCAGCTGAGGAGCGACTCGATTGGAAACCATGAATATTTAACGCCATCGCCAGAGTCGTCTTGCCACTTTGAACACAGCGCTTAAAAGGCCTACGAAAAGTATTGGACTCGCGACGAAGTGTTTTAGTTCATGGAAATTGAAAGCTGCACTTAAAGAAGGAGAATGAACTCGACAGGACAGTTTATTGGTACGAGGGTGAATTGGGGGTGTGGAGAGAATGGTGACAGCGTAAAAATGCTTATAGCTTGCGAACATTGCGATACGATCCTCGTGACCATTTCCTTTAATTCACACATTATTGGTCATCTATGAAACTTAATTTCTGAAACCTACGGACAGTTGTTTTATACAGATTGTACTAAATTTTATTGTATCCGTTATAATGTTTTCGAATTTGTAATAATTAGACTGCGGCATTCTGTAGAAAATAAAAATTGTCCGTGCCAATCACGGCATACAGGACCTGCATAGGACGAACGTGTAAATTATCGCGCCAGCTCTTGATTACTGTGTCCTTACAATAATTTTACTTATATTTATAAACAACGTGATTAAAGGTATTGAACAAACTGATTAAGCTTACAGCATTCTTGACGAATAGCTCAATATTCTTAAATCAAACGCTAGTTGACTCGCCTTTAGCGACCCGATCATCGCCTTGTTAGAACTCGATAAAGATGTTCCGTGAAGACGCTAGACAGATACCGCGTGTTTTGTCAAAAATCTGTCGTCACTATCATACGCCGACGATATTAATACGTGACGGGTTGCCCATCGGTAGGAACACGGAGTAGTACACGTAACAATAGCCGAGCTGAGTCACGCCTTTGCATCGTCGCGCCGTGTGTCTCCGGACCGTTCCTCTGTTGGTGCCACCGGTCTCTTTGTCTTCGCGCTTCACGCTTTTTACTGAGTCTTGTACGCCGTAACCCAGGCCACGTTGTTAATTGATCAATTAGCTACGCTGTTTGCGGACCGAGCGTCGTGTTTTCGTTCGGCTCATCGAAAGGTATCATCGGTTAGGTTAAAGGATAGCTCCAGCACCGTTACGGGATAGCTTCGTCTTGCAATTTGCATCGCCAATAAGGGAACGATCATTTAATCAAATCCAGTTTTGTTGCTTGCAAATAATCTTTAAATCGAGAACCAACAATTTCTGAACCGTATAAACTTTAATAACCCGTTGAATGATTCACGGTACTCAAGGAATCTGGTGTAAACATTGCTTATCGCTTTGGTTGAATGTTTTGATATGTAACGTAGATTTTTATTTATTGAAAAACGGTGACGTACAAAATATTCGACTTCGACTGATCATCTATGGGGTTAAATATGAAACTATATTTAACTTTCCATGGGCGCACCTTCTATCATGAGTTAATTGACTGACGTCAATTTTCTTTTCAGTGATCATGTGAAAACAAGATTAAAGCTTCATTTACGGTTCTAAAGTGACAGTTATAGATGAAAGTGATTGCGCATTTAAAGGGTTAACAGAACTCTCGAACACAGAAGGCTGAAGAGAATGACCGCGGAAGAGTAGATTTCCGCGAACGGTGTTCTTTATCCATATTCTGATTAACGAGCGCAGCCTTCGTGCCGCTTAATAACAAGGTCGCTTTATCCTCGTAAATAAAAAGATAATTTATTTAAGCAGCCGAGGAGCTGCAAGAAAGTTAAACGCGAACGAAAGAGTGGCGACCTGTGTGCTAAAGGGGATAACTGATGCAAGAGAAACTGTGTTGTCAGTTTATAAAAATCTGTCTAATAATAGCCGTCTCTCGGCGTTCGTTTAAATATTCGCGCTGAAAAGTGTCGCGCGAAAACCGGTGGAACTATCGACGTAGTTTTAATAAATACTCTGTCGCGGACTCGATTCCCTCGCCGGCCTGCTCTTCCGCCGGTAATCTCGAAATTCGTCGAAGATCAGACCAGCCGGGCCGCCGAGAAAAGAACCAATAAAGTTACTAGGATAAATCACCGCGGGCTTCAATAAAAAGAGGACTCGCTGAAAAAGGTACTCGGGGAAAAGAAGAGGCGAGCGAGCGAGCGAGCGAGCGAGTAGCAGCAGCAGCGTCGGCGTCGGCAACCTGTGCGCGAGGTCCTCTCATAGACGAATATTTATGGGTTCAGGGTTAAGAAGAGCGGTCGCTGGAAGCGAGGAGCCGTGTGTGGGAGCGGCGAGTGCAGGCGAGGATTCGCCGCACGGAATTAAAATAAAGTCCCGGTGAAAACGACGCGATTCTCATCAAACAGAGGGACGAGATGAGATTTTTTATTTTCGAATTTTACCGGACGACCGACGCGACGGTGCGCGCGATGCGGCGCGGCGTCAACAGAGAAGAGGAAGAGGGCTGCGAGGAGACGTAGCAGAACAGGAGAGAGAGAGAGAGAGAGAGGGAGAGAGGTAGAGGGCGAGGAGACGGAGGAGGAGCAGGAGGATGAGGAGGAGGACGACGGGATAGACATTCGAAAATTGCGATTCCAGGGAAACGCCCGGGGCGACGTGATTTCTCGTTCAACTCGGCCAGAGTCTTTCCTTTATCCGATGCGCGGGAAGGGGCGGCCGAAAAGCGTGCGAACGATTTCTGAAACCTTTTAGCTCCGGAGCGCGAACGACGGCCAAAGAGACTGGCGAAGGCGGAGGAAAGAGCGGAACGGACAGAGGAAAGCGTTGGATTCTCGGGGCCTTTACCCGGCGCGGGTTCTATAAAGCGCCGGTTTTTAACGCCGCCGAACGGAACGATCGCCGTGTGCGCGCTTTACGCTAGGCGGCGGCCGATCGGCGGAGCGAGCGGGCGAGCAAGCGAGCAGCTGCGAGAGCGAAAGAGCCACAGAGCGAAAGTGCGGACCAACGAACGAACGAGGGGAGGAAAATGCCAGAAGCCGGGGATTTTTCGGAGACGGAAACGAGTCTCCGCTCGGACCATCGGGAACCGGTCGCGCAAATTGCTCCGCCACGCGGAATCGTCCGCGTCAAACGTGATTGTACGCGGCCAACCCCTCGCAGACTCGTAATCAACTGTGGATTTAGGGAATCGACGCCGAACGATTCACGTGAAAACATTAAAACGTTCGATTTCATAGAGGAAATCAACCTCTGTTTGACATCCGGCTTTTGCAAATTAGCCTGTAATAAGTTGGACCCCCGGAAGTGTTCACGGACCAGGGGTTGCACTGTTGCTTTTATTCCTGTGTCGATAACAAATTGTTATCTCTTCCTGAAGGAATAATCGACACGTTAAGCGTCGAATTTCAGCTCCAAGAATTCTCAGGATATCAATGTTATTTAATTAACGCTAGGTTTACGGAATACTAAAATCAACAATTTTGTATTACTTTATAAAAGCAATGATAATACATATATTCTCCCAAGTAATAAATTCATTCATAAATGTGACTTTAGGAAATTAAAAAGATTTTTATAATATAAAGAACCGTAAAAAGAGATTTTAGAAACCAGTAATTTTTAATATTTAGTAGTTCTATAGTGTTAAATACGACGAGTCGATCCATTTTTCATATATTTACGTTGAAAAGTAATTAATAACCAAGGCCATGAGTAGAATCACGCGCAGATCCGATTTTTATGGGTTAAACAGCGCCCAGGCACTGACATCGTTACCTAACGAAGATCCCATGATACATAGATCGGGAGCACAAAGAATCAAAATGAACTCGGAGTTGGTCGCTCGAGTGTTGATACAAAGACTTTCCGGTCTTCAAAGAAGTCCATACTCCATTGCAACTCGCGAGGTTCGTTATGTATACTCTTTGATCAAAACAGCGACAATGATCCGAGTGAACCGCACGATCATAACGATCGAGGTCCGAAGAAACTAGGAAAGGTCGCTACAGTTAAACGGTCTAAGAGCGGCCGTAATCGTTTATCTGTGAACGGTCCATTGTGTTCCAAGATCGCGAGTTTCTTGCGGCTAGGAAAGAACGTGGTGCGGTCCGACGAGGCCTGTCACGTAGTAGACACGTAAACTGTACGCTGGGAAGGTGTAACTTTCTCGCGGATAACGTCGATTCCTCGCCGCCATTGCGCGGCGTCCAGAGAAAATTCCGCGACCGGCGCGGCGCGGCGCATCGATTAGCCGGACGTTCCCTATATCTCACCACTTTTTCGTTCCCACGATTTTTTCCCAACATTGATCCTTCCTACCAGCTGAGGCTGAGAGACTTATTTTACGGAAGTTTGTAATATATAATTCTCCTACAAGATTTTAATATTATTCCTATTACAGTATTTTACACAACTTTTTCATTCATCGCTTTATGGATTCGAATTCATTGAATTTTCATATTAATTATCCTTTAA